>MU224709.1:1874963-1889276 GCA_018584345.1 Thuja plicata
GAGTACTTTCAATGATCTTCTTCAATCTTAGATTAAAACATCTATAGGCTTTTCTTTTAGTAGAGTAACCAAGAAAAATACCTTCATCGCTTCTAGCATCAAACTTGCCAATACTATCATCTCTCTTCATGTAGCACTTGCTTCCAAAGATTCTGAAGTATTTTATAGTAGGTACATTACCAAACCAAAGTTCATAAGGTGTCTTGTATGCTCCTGGCCTTAATTGGATTCTATTGATAGTATAGACTGTTGTATTGACCATATCTCTCCAATAGGTATGGGAAACCTTTCCTTCAATCATGATAGTGCGCACTATGTAAAGTATTATCTTGCTCCTCCTTTCTGTAATCCCATTCTACTAATGGGTTCTAGGTGCACTTAACTATCTTTTGATTCCATGTTCTTTGCAGTAATCATAAAACTAGTCAGAGGTGAATTCTCCTCCTCTATCTGATCTCAGACATTTTATCTTCAATCCAGACTCATTTTCAACTTTGGCTTTGAATTCTTTGAATTTTTCAAAGGCTTCATATTTGTCCTTCAAGAACGCAACCCACATCATCCTTGAGAAATCATCAACAAACAAAATAAAATACCTTTCTCCATAGTATGATCTTGTTTGAGTAGGTCTGCATAGGTCTATATGTATTAGATCTAATTTTTTCTCTACAGAGTTTTGTTTCCTCCTGAATGAGTTCCTCACATGCTTCCCCATCATACATTCCTTGCACATAGTATCAACTGGTCTTGAAATACTTGGAAGGTCTCTTACTGCCTTTACATTACTTATCTTTACTATGTTGTCAAAATTTATATGACAAAGTCTCTTGTGCCATAGCCAACTATCATCCACTTTTGCAACAAAACAACTTACTTCAGAGTTAAGCTGAAAGACATTACCTTCGGTATTTGATCCTGATGCAATCATATCTCCTTCTTTGTTGTTGATAATACATTTGTTTTTCTTGAATTCCAACTGATATCCTTTATCTAGCAGTTGTCCAACACTTAGTAAGTTATGATGCAAACCATCAACATAAAGAACATCATCTATCTTGTTCTTTCCATCTAAGGTGATAGCTCCTCTGCCTATGATAGTTTTGGGAGTGTTATCTCCAAATATAACCATGCCACCTTTGTACTTATCTAGATGTAAAAATATATCTTTGTCACATGTCATGTGATGTGAACACCCAATGTCTATGATCCAGTCTGTTCTGATGCCAGCTTGTGAAACTAAAGCCAATTCTTGAGCTTTCTTTTCATCTTTAATTTCTATTTGATCAATCATATTTTCATTGTCTTTAATAGCAATGAATCCAATTTCATCTTCTCCTGAGTCATCATCAGTTACACCATCTTTAGAATGATATCATTCCTTAGTATATTTGGGCTTGTAATCTAATCTGAACTTCTTGACTCTTGTAGGACACTTGGATGCAAAGTGGCCAACTTTGTTGCATGAAAAAAATTTGCATGGTAGTTTTCCTTCATATTCCCCTTTACCTTTTCTTTCCTTCTTAGCAATCATAGCAATGATTTCTTCTAGTTTAGTATCAAATTCTTCTTTTTCATTATTACTAGAGATGTTCAAGTATTTATTACCATAGACTGAAGCTTTGAAAGTTGTTTCCATTTTAGGTTTTGTCTTCAATCTTGATATCTCAAATGCAGATATTTTGCCAATCAAGGTTTCTCTTTTGAAGTCCTTTGAGAATTGCATGGTTTCACCCAAGATGTTAATCTTTCTTTCATAATATGTTGTCTATGTGGTCATCAGTTTGTCCATTATATCATCCTCTGAAATTTATCCACTATTGTTCCTGATACCTAATACTGCTTCATTAATCCTTTGATTGTAATCTCTAATGTTCTCTTCAGGTAGAATCTCTAAATTATTGTATCTTTTCTTCCATGTCTTTTTTTGCGCATTATTTTCTTGGATGTCTCCTTCAAACATATCTTCTAAGTATTTTCAGATTGAATATGATTTTTCTTCCTTCTTGATCTCAGAAAATTCACTGTCAAATAGGGCACTGATTAGGGCTTCCTTGGCAATTACATTTTGAGTGAATACTTCTTTTTGTTTATTTTTAGAGTGTTCTTCTGCAAGGTCTTTCAAGGTGGGAACATCAATTGCATGAGTAGAAATCTCATAGATCTCAAAAACAACGCACTAAAGATGTGTTATCATTTTTTTCTTCCAGTCAAGATAATTCTCTCCATCAAACTTAGGAATCTCTTTCCTTAAGTACTCCATTTGATCTACCTTAAGCTATTAGGATTTCTCTCCAAGGCACTTGGCTCTGATACCAATTGTTGGAATAGTCCCAAGGGATAACAAAGAGGGGGGGGTGAATCAGTTATCAGCTAGTTTAACTATTTTCTCCAATTAATTACAGAACAATATTAAGCATTAACACATTCAAATAACACAAGATAGAACACAACAATTTTGGTTACGGGGAAACCAAATGGGTAAAAACCCCAGTGGGAATTAGCACCCACAAAAAATTGTACTTGAGTATAATAATCCTTGTTAGAAGATCTTACAACCCTGTAAGGAGTTGATCTTTACAATGCAATAAGTATAGAGACATGGTTAAGGGTCAGAACCTGTTAGGATTCTTTTACAAATAACCCTGTTCGGGGTGAGGACTGATTGTCCAAAAGTTCACTGCTAAAATGATGAAGGTTGCAACCTTCAGTAAAATAGATATACAATATATCTGATAAATGAAGTGTTTGAGTAGACCTATTGTCTTGATAATTTCCAATGTATTGTATACTTTCACTGCTTCTTCACATAGATCTTTTCTTGATGAATGAAATGTCTTTACTGTCCCAAAACAACTAACATTTTGTTCTGTACTTTTTTGGTCTCTTTTCTTTTCATTCACACTTGGTGATCTTCAAATGAACTACTATAAGTATCTTCTCCACAAGATAGGATCCTTGTCAGCTTTAGCAATCCCTTTAGTACTTCTTTAGTTGGCTAAACCAAGCATGCGGCATAATTAGAATCGTGCAACTCAAACTAAATAGACGTATTGCTTCACGTAGTTGGCTCCACCAAAATTACTCAAACGGCATGCTTCAGATGAAACATGATTAGCACCTTTGGTTAATAGTCTTTAACTCATAAGTAAATATTATTCTAAACATGCATAGCCTGAAGATAGACGCAACAGAAGAATCAATGAAATTATTGTTGGCTTCCTGAAAATAGCCTTCTGAAACTGTGGCTGGTAAACAGAGTAACATAACTAAACTGTTATTGAACATCTGAATCTGCGTGTATGTAAATGGTGTACTAACTATGTCTGAAACATAAAAACAACCATGAAAGGCTTCCTCAATTCCATATTGAAAGCTGAATATAGTTCACTATTGTATACTATATGTTGTCATCAATGACAAACATACATTCAACTATTTGCATAGAAGCAAATCTCCAACAACTTTCCCTTGGTCGGGGTTTTCCCTTGGTTAGGGTTTCCTTGACAACAAATAATGGTGCTATGAGTACTGTGTTATTTTTTTATGTTCCTTTATTTCAGTATGCTTATGGTTTATGTGGAATTGGTTTAAGGTTTATTTTAAGTACTATAATACTGATTCCCCCCCCTCTTAGTATTACCTAATCCTAACAATTGGTATCAGATCTTTTGGCCCTTGGAAAGAAATCTTAATAGCTTAAGGGAGATTAGAATGGATTCATATAATCTGCAGGAGAACTTTGAATTTGAACTTGAAGACCTTGATAAGGAAAAAGCATAAAATGATGACTTGAGATTCAAATTAAGGAGAAAAGATGGATTCATAAAGAAACTGAAAGAACAGCTTGAAATTTCTAGAAATCAGAGACAAGACCTTGTGGTTTAGATAAAAGAAGATTTAGACAATGATAATTCAGATCAGATGAAGCGACTTGAAGAAGATAATGACACTTTGAATCTTGATAATGAAGCCACTGCTAAAAAAATTCAACAGGAAAAAGATGCTAAAAACAAGATTGAAGAAGCTTTGAAAATGCAAATGCTTTGATGGAACAAATGAAGAATGAGGTTGACCATTACAAGAAAAAGTATTTAGAATTGGATAAATACAATTAGATCATAAAAGGTGAACTTGTTGAGACAAAGAAACACATTGAGAAAGTACACATGAAAAATGACTTGATTAATGAACAAAGAGATAGACAGAAACCTAGAGGAGATATGACTAGTATTGGATTCAATGAAGTTGAATGTTACAAGAATCAAGAAGAGAAACTAGATGCCAAGATTGATGTAGAAAAACCTACTCTTGAAGAACCTAAAGAACATATCAGACCTTTCAGAGGTAGATGCTTTGGTTGTAACAAGTTTGGACACATGAAAAGAGACTACAGAGGTAATGCCCCTTTTAAGACTTTTTATGGTTATTATTTTAACTGTAATGCTATGGACACAAGAAGGTAGAATGTAGGAAACTCAATCAATCTAGATATAGGCAAGACAATAGAGGTGAACATATAGTGGAACCTACATGTTACAGATGTAATAACATTGGACACATTGTGAAGTTTTGTAAGTTGCAAGTAAATCAGGACATAAGACCTCCTATATGTTATAAATGCAAAAATCTAGGCCATATAGAGAATTTTTGTAGATATAATGGAGTAAACGATAGAAGAGTGCCACCCCCAAGGAATACATAAAAGAATGAAAATGATATTGGTAAGAGTATTGCAGAATTGAAGAGTGATTTTTGACAATTGTTTCAAGAAAGTAGAAGATAACAACAGTGGAAAGATATAGAAGATCAAAGAGACATGTGAGATATTGGTTTAGGGAGACATAGTAGATGCTAGTGGATCTTCGGCTGATGTTAACAAAGAAGAATTGACATAATTGGTTGAGTATGACCTTAGGGGGAGCATTAGATAAAGATATTAGAATATATCTTGCCCCTAATTTTGAGGAGTAAGCTCTGGCGAGCTTAGGTATGATATTGGCCGACATCATGGAACTTATATTTAAGAGTGCAACATCAAATGATGTATATATTTTGATCGCAAGATTTATGACTGACTGGGCAACATTGGGTAATGTGAGCTTTTAATAACTTAACATTGTATAAATAACCTAATTGTTATATATTTCCTTACCATTTGATGAGAAGCAATCTAAGGAGATCAGAGAGAAAAGAGATTCAGACTATCTAGCAATTACCTTGCGTGATCGATCAAAGTGAATACTTAGAATTTAGTGTGTGAGAGGCATTTACATCATCTACTTATATAGAAACTATGGATGTACCTGTGATATTTGGTGTTGTGGATAGACCTAGGTATAAATTCAAGAAACCTCCTTTCAAATATATTGAAGATGACCCTGAAGGAGCATTTTCTCATACACCTCACGGCGTCTTGCATGTAGAAGACATTAGGGCATACATTCATTCCAAGTATGACATACTGGGTATCAATAACATTTCTACTAAAATGGAATACATGACTGATAATGGAAAAATGAAAGATGAATTCAAAAATTTTAATGAGTTAAACATTATGAGAATTTTGGATTTACATGAATTCAGTGAAGAAGTATGGTTTAACATATTGTTGAGTAGAGTACATGATCAGTTTATTTGGATAGTGAACAACCTGTGAAGATATGTACTGAATTAATACATGAGATTACTGGATTGGACAATACTGGAATCATTCTATGGCAGAGAAACATGTTAATAAGCAAGTTGAAAACCTAACACACTCGAAATGGGATACACAAGCTATGACATTGAATGACATCTTTCAGCAGAATGTGAGGTTGATTAATATGTTACTTGGTTACAAATTCTACTATAGTAGTAGACCTAATTCTATATTTTCTAGAGTTATTATGATGGCCTATAGAATGGTGAAAGAAAACACAAAGTATAACCTATGCGAAGTGTTGGCACAACAGTTTTTGGAGAATGTGAAGTTGATAAAGAAAGACAAATCCACAACTTTCAGATTTGGTTCACTTCTAATGCACATGTACATACACATTGAGCACAGATTTTTAGGAATGCACCCTAGTGGTTGGAGGAAGGGGATACCTACTGGTATTCAGATTTCACAAAGTTACAGAAGATAGAGTAGCACATGGGTTGATGGAGAACTGTTTGGAATTATTAAGATTCTTTAGAGGCAGATGAAAGAAAGATACAAGATCCCTAAAGACTTAGTTGAAACATACAAGGATACAGTCTGTTTCATGGTTGACATTGATTGTGTATACTTTGAGGCATTTGTTCCAAGGAAGAAATGGTGTTATCCTATGGGATACAAAGTGATTTCAAAATTAATAACTATGCAGATCAAACATGTTCTGGCATCTGAGATAGATACATCTAAGAAGAGATGGGGTACTTATGAAGAAAAATCAGCTAAAGTGAGAGAAGAATAGACCAGAGGCTTGAGGAAAAGAAAAGTGGAGAAGATCATTCATAAATGTGGAGTGAAGGTAGGATTGAATAAGGAAGAGTTGAGGGAAGTAAAGAGGAAATTATTAGAATGATCTTCTAGATTGGAAAGTGCTAGTACTTCAGACCTTGCACATCCTAAATTTGTGATGACAGATACTGCACCTACTACAGTTATTGATGTAGACACCCCTTCATCATCTTTGAAGACCTCACAGGCAGTAAAACTGGTTCCTAGAGTGAGCACTAGATCCTCCAAATAGAAATCACCGCTTAAAGAATAAAGGACTATGAGAGAGAGAGAGAGGGGTATGGAAGCCTGACTTGAAAATGATTGAGAAGAGAGCTATTGAGTAGGGAAAGTTGGTTACTATAGACTAATACTATTACATGTATGAGGAATCTGAAAAACTTCAGATTGAAGATATTGAAGTAAATCATTTACTTGTTTCAAGAAAAATCTATTGGAGATTGAGGGCAATGTACCTAAAGAGTTATATGGATGATTGAAGATAAGGAAACAGTTAGCACATATTGAAGATGAGACTATCATAAATCAAGCAATTGATAACATGTTACTTGTGATATCTATGAAAGAGAGAGATAGAATATTCAAAGAACTAAAACCATTATTGAGGACTAAGGCAAGGTTAGTGAATATTATGGCAAGAAAGTATGAATATGTTACTGAAGAAACTGAGAAAGCACTAGATCAGATACTTATGTCAACTATTCATGAGAAGACTTCACCTCTTAAGACTATAATGCCTACACCTTAGGAATGGGAGAGAGTTCAAAAATAGATGAGGCAAGTACTGAGAGAAGCAAAGATGACATACAACCAGATTTTTATGTTTCTGGTGTGCCTGTGACACTTGACACTTCTCATGATGAGCACCATTTTAAAGGAAACATTGACAGTACTATGGCTGAAGAGGAAGAACAGAAAGACGAAGTACAAAAATAAATTGAGAAGAAAGAAGAAGAAAAATATGAAGTAAAAACTGAGGTAAAAACATCTTTTATTCTATTGTTGGAAAGTAAAGAAAAAGCTATAGATGTTTATGTTGATCGCATGGGTGAGGATGAGTTGGTGAGCTTATCTTTCACTGCACTTACTAAAGAAAAGGAGAGATTGGAGTAGAAGAGTGAAAAGAATACTAAGGTATTGTCCAGGGAAATTGATATTGTGAATAAATTTCTTCTAGTACCTATTATTTTCCAGAGCAGAGATGATATAGAGAACTTGAAGATGACACTTGATGAGTTTTATGGTCACTATGAGAACCTAGTGAATATTGTTGAAGATAAGGCAGAGAAGAGCTACTTACAAAAGAAATTGATTGAATTTTTCCATTCTATTTCATGGGACTTGGGCATTCTAAGAATTTTTATAGAAAATCATAAGATTTGTGTTGCACATGGCAGGAAACTATTCAATTATTGCATGAACCCAATCAGACATGTTCAGAACATTGAAGATATTATTGCTAAGGACAGGGAAATTCTGAATAGTATGATGGACAGTTGTGAAACCTCCTCACAATATGTGATGGAAATGGATAGAAAAGTAACAAGGATTTTTGATAAGCTAAATGTATTAGATATAGATAAAGGGAGAATCATGACAAGGTTTGGTTTGTTGAAGAGTTTAATCACTCCTAAGCTATCAATTCTTAAAACCCACTTATCTGATATGGAGAAGACTGTAGAATCATTGACAAAATCTATTCCCATAGAGTTGAAAGAAGAAGAGACAACATCATTTGCACTGAATGGACTAATTCATGTTAGTTAGCTATTGATTAATTCATGGAGTGTAGAAGTGAAGATCTTGGAAGATTCTTTTCAAGATATTCTAAAAATGGTGAGCAAGTACTAGTCTTATTACTTTTTATACACCTTTGTCATTGTTGTCAAAGGGGGAGAAGAGAAGAGAAGACAAAATTGGAGAAGAGAAGACAAAAAAATATATGAGAAAAATAAAAATGAATAAAAGAAGAAGAGAGAAGCAAATGGAAGAGGAAGAAAAGGAGAGACAGTTTTGTTGGAACACTTAGTCAATTTTTGTTAAGTGTTGCCATCAATGCCAAAGGGAGAGATTGTTGGAAAGTGATCAATTTTGTGTGATATGATTCACTTTTTGGTTTTAATTTATGGAAACACATCTAGCATATTGATTGATTGATCTGGAGTTAAGTTTTGGTGATTTTATTCTAGAATCCACTAAGTACAAAGCATAAATACATAGGTATTTTGGGTATCGAAGATCGAGATCAACAATTTATGTTGATCAATCTTAGAGGGAGATAATATGGGATATGTATGACCTACATATAAGATCTATTTGATTTTGGTAAAGTTTATAGAGAGTTACAGTGAAATAAAGACAGGCGGCAGCAGCAGAATAGTGATACAGAGCAGTTGAACTAAAGCAATGATTTGGGGAGTATGACGTGGAATCTTGGAAAGATAAGACAGATTATGGTTTTTTATAATATATATTTTGACTATGAAATAGCATCGACTATGTATTTGATATTTACTTTATTAATTGTAATTTGTATTGAGAGTCGACTATGTAATATTTTATTAAGAGAGCCAACTTGGTATATATATATATATATATATATATATATATATGAAGAATTTCTGAAGAGAGAAGTGTGAATTGACGTATTGGATGGATATATGATATATGAGATGTGAATAGAAAAGTAGAGGATGATAGAGATCATTGCAGAACTATGACTGGAACTATCTAAGAATTGGAGATGATTTGTTTTTGTTCATTACTAAGAACACTTTTGTAACAGAAGTATTATTGTAAGAGTTGTAAGCTCAGTTGGCCCCTAACAGGGTGTTGTATACCTTTAACAAGGTTGTATTCCTCTAACAAGGAATTTTACTATGTAATATTCAGCTCCTAACATGGCTAGGTCTCCTAACAGGGACATTATACTTTAGTGCATGCTTGTGGGTACCATCCCCACCGGGGTTTTCCCTTGGTCAGGGTTTCCTTGACAACAAATAATGGTGTTATGAGTACTGTGTTATGTGTTTATGTTCCTTTGATTTCAGTATGCTTATGGTTAATGTGGAATTAGTTTAAAGTTTATTTTAAGTATTGTAATACTGATTCACCCCCCCCCCCCCGTCTCAGTATTATCTAATCCTAACAGTCAGTAGTAGTAAGCTTGTGACCAGTAACCATAGGTGTTCCAACAGGTTTACATTTTTCCATTCCAAAAAAATTTAGCATTTCTTTAAGATACTTTGTCTGAGAAATAAAAATAACATTCTTATATTAGGATTAAGTAATAATGAGAGGGGGGTGAATCATTATTACAACACTTTAAACTTAAACTTATTAAATTCCAACTGAACCAGATAATTGTTGAAATAAAAAGAACATAAGCACAAAACAAACAACTCATAATACCATGATTTTTTTATCGAGGAAACCCTGTCCAAGGGAAAACCCCAGTGGGGATGGTACCCTCAAATATGTACTAAAATTATTATGTCCTTGTTAAGAGACCTAGCCATGTTAGGATCTGAATATTAAATTAGCACATTTCCTTGTTAGAGGATTAAAAAAACCCTATTAAAGGTATATTGATCTCACTCTTCATACAGTCAAAAATATGATTCTGTTATAATGATTTCTCAATAGTGAACAATACAAGAATCTTCTATGTTTAGGTAGTTCCAGTTGAATCTTGCATCACCATCTATCTTATTCTAACATCACAATGCATTCATCTGTTTGCATCCATACATTCCATACCATTCATACTTCACTTCTCAAAAATCTCTTCCTATATATACATCATTATATGTTCAGTCAGCTTCCAATACATCACAAAATAGAGTTAGCACTTATACAAAAATTAAATACCAAGTTGGAGATCATACACTATCAAAACATAGGTAATCCTAAATCTGAATACAACATAGCAAGTTTGGACTCCGCATTATACTCCCTTAATCTTCACAACCTTTCATCTATCTTATATCACTATTACTTTGTCTTTGCATGTCTTCAATATATTGTAACTTTTTGTGATCAACACAAAATCACAAGCAATATTAACAAAAGTTCATATACATCCCAAAATAGCTTCTCCTAAGCTTGCATGTCTTCAATCATCATATAGTGTCTTTGCTGACCAAAATTGTATTTCTATACTCTGTAATTCTGCTTTCTAGACTTAGTCATTTTGCAAGCTATAACTTCAAAACTGTGTTTGACACCAAGTGATCATTAATACCAGATGTGTTTCCATGAATGAAGACCCTAAAGTGTTCCAAAACACTCCTGAATAAACCGCTTTCCAACAATCTCTCCCTTTGGTATTAATGGTAACACTTAGCGAAAAATGACTAAGTGTCAATACCAAAAAGAATATACATTGCACTTTTATAACTCCTTTACATCTTTCTATCTCTTATCTGTACATTTTTCATATCTTCTCTTCTCCCTCTTTTACAACAATCAAAAAGGTATACAAAAATGTAGAATAACCAAATTTCTCAAAAAAAGGTTTATACCATCTTTATCACATCCTGGAATGAGCTTTCAAAGATCTTCACTTCCTCTAACCAAGTCTTTACCAGTAACTAACTCACATAAATCAATCCATTCAGTGCAAAAGAGGATGTATATACTTCCTTTAGCTTGGTGGTCATGTTTGCAATGAGGGCATGCTCTATTTTCTCCATGTCTGAAAGGTGGATCTCAAGAATTGATAAATTAGAAGTAATTAAACTCTTCAGCATACCAAATCTTCCCACAAATCTATCTTTCTCTGTATCCAAAACACTCACTTTGTCCAATATCCTAGATACTTCTATGTCTAACTCCAATGTTGTATGTGAGGAGGTCTCACAAAAGTTCATCAAGTTTTCCAGCGTTTGTTTGTCCTTTGCTATTTTATCCTCAATGTTCTTAATGTGTCTGATAGGATTTATACAGTAACTGTATAACTTTCTTCCATGAAACACACAACTCTTTGCCTTAGATATGGTTTTTCTTAGTATGCCTAAGTCCCAAGAAATATGTTAGAATAATAGGCAGAAAAATGCAAATATTAACACACAAAAGAGAACATAATAACACAAAAATTTAACGTGGTTCACCCAATCCCTGGGATACATCCACCAACAGTGAGCCCAATGTCTTTATTATTATCCAATGATTACAATATGAAACCTACAAATCAATACCATCACAGGAAGCTACAAAAATCCCTCATACCATCAATCTCAAACCCTAAGCCCTTTTCACAAGTCTTTTTGACTTAACCTAACTAGGGCAAAAAATACTCTGACTAATAGAAAATTGATGGCCGACACTTTAAAATATTATTAATTCATTGTTGGCATCGAGGGGAACTACCCCTTGACCCCATCAGGGTCTCTGCCCCTTGACCCCGCCTGGGGCGCTACCCCAAGACCCCGCAAGGGGCTTTGCCCCTTGACTCCAAGCTTGGGGCACTGCCCCCAATCCCCTGTAGATAAGTCTGGGGGGAAACCAGGCTGAAAGAACCAAATTCTGATTAGGCTCCACATACATAACAATCTCCCACTTGGAGACTGGTCAAAATCCACAACAATATCCTCCCACTTGGAGACTGGTCGACCAAACCTGTAACTCCCACTAGAATAAAGAAACCACCCTGGACTCTGATGTTCTTTTATTCTATTCCGTCTAGAAGACCAACCGAAGCTGAAGAGGAATTTAGCTTCTCCCTTGTCACTACCTGTGTAAACATATCTATTGGATTATCATCTGTATGTATCTTCTCCAACTTTAACTATCCATCATCCAAAACTGACCGAATGAAATGATATCGCAATTGTATGTGCTTTGTTTTTTAGTGCAAAGAAGAATTCTTTGCAAGATGAATGGCACTCTAGCTATCACCGTACAATGGGTGATCTTCCTGCTTCTGACCCAATTCCTCTAGAAAACATTGTAACCAAATCATCTCCTTGCTAGCTTTCATAAAAGCTACATACTCAGCTTCAGTGGTTGAAAGTGCATTAACCTTCTACAATCTAGAAATCCAACTAACTGCAGTACCCCCCACAGTGAAAACATACCCAATAGTACTCCTCCTTGTATCAATATCTCCTGCCAGATCAGAGTCAACAAATCCACTCAGAGCAGAACTGGATCCTATGAAACATAATGCCTTTGTAGTAGTACCTCTCAAATATCGAAGAATCTATTTGACAGCATTCCAATGTTCCATACCTGGATTTCTCGTATACCTACTGACAACTCCCACTGCATGAGCAATATCTGGTCGTGTGCATACCATCGCATACATCAGACTACCAATAGCTAATGAATATAGGATGTTAGACATTTTATCTACCTCTTCCTATGCCTTTGGGCACATTTCCTTAGTCAATTTGAAATGACTAGCCAAAGGTGTATTGACTTCTTTTGCATCCTGGATATTGAATCTTTTCAACACCTTCTTTATATACTCACTTTGGGACAAATTCAAAGTTCTATTTTTTATGTCCTGTGTAATCCTCATACCAAGGATTTGCTTAGCAGCACCCAAATCCTTCATAGAAAATGACCTTGCTAATTTCTGTTTAAGCTCATTTATGTGTTGCATATTGGACCCAGCAACAAGCATGTCATCAACATAGAGTAACAAGATAATGTAACTCCCATTATCCAATCTCTTAAAATATACACAATGATCAGAATGACATCTATGGTAAGCTTGTTCAGCCATGAAACTATCAAATTTTAAATACCATTTGTAGGGTGCCTGCTTTAGGCCATACAGACTCTTCCTTAACCTACACACCAAATTTTCCTTACCCTTGACCGCATATCCCTCTGGTTGCTGCATGTAAATTTCCTCCTCCAAATCTCCATGGAGAAAAGTTGTTTTGACATCTAATTGTTCAAGATGCAATTCATCTGCAGCCACAAGACTTAGTACAGTTCTAATTGAAGTCATTTTTAAAACAAGGGAGAATATTTCATCAAAATTGATACCCTTTTTCTTTGCAAAACCTTTTACCACAAGTCTAGCCTTGTACCTCTTCTTTCCTTCATCTTCCTCCTTCAACCTATAAACCCATTTGTTAGGCAAGGCTCTTTTTCCTTCAGGTAAAGGGACTAAGTCCCAAGTCTTATTTTTCAATAAGGAGTCCATCTCCTCTTTCATGCCCAGCTTCCACTATTGTTTGGCATCCACCTGCATTGCTTCTTCATATTCTTCTGGTTCACCAGAATCAGTCAATAAAATGGAATCCAAAGAAGGATAAAACCTTTCAGGAGGTCTACTTGACCTTGTAGAATGTCTAACACTTATAGGATTTTGTGGGATAACCTATTGTTGCTGAGCATCAGGTACCAATGGTGTTCCTTTTTTAGGAGTCTCATCCAACACCACATATTCTTGTCTGACCTGTTCATGCTTCTTTTCTTGCAACTTTTCTTTATACATGACCTTCTCATTGAATATAACATCTCTACTTCTAATTATCTTAAGATTTTCAAAATCCCATAATCGATAACGATAGTCATCTACTCCATATCCAATGAAGGTACATTTTTGAGATTTAGCTTCAATCTTGGTTCTATTTTCTTTATCAACATGGACAAAAGCTTCACAACCAAAAGTTTTCAGAAATGAATAATTTACCTTTTTACCAGTCCATGCTACCTCTAGAATACCACCATCCAAAGGAGATGAAGGTCCTCTATTTATCAAATAGACTGCAGTGTTTACAGCATCTGCCCAGAAATGAAGGGGCAGTCCAACATGCAATCTCATGCTCCTTGCATGTTCCATGATTGTCCTATTCATTCTTTCTGAC
>MU224709.1:1909452-1927249 GCA_018584345.1 Thuja plicata
GATGTTCCTTCATATTTATCATATTTTAGATAAATAGCATTTGTTGGAAATGGTATCATGACTAAAGACTTGTCAAATGGAAACGGACACAAGGCTTCAATAGAAAAAGGTTTAGGAGCCCCACTTTATTTTAATGTGTCCAATTGTATCTGAAAAAGCTAGAATTGTTTGTTCATGACATCAATGGAGTTAGCCTCTACTTCTTCTTTTTTGAGTTTGGTGACATCATAATCGTGTGGAAGCTTGAGACCCATTTGTGCTAGGTCTAGGAAGTACTTCTCCTTGTCTTTTTCTAATACTTTTTCCATGAGTTTCATAAAGAAAGGGCTTTGCATAGCCTCAGTAACCTTTTCATCAGTTAACTCCTCATCATTAGGGTCCATATTTCCCCCGTTGTTGGTATTTTTCATCCCTTGATGGTTAGGATCCATGTTTGTCCCTCCTTTGGTATTTTTGTTGGACTCTTTGTTATTAGGGTCAACATTTCCTTGTTTATTCATATCCTTGTTCACGTGATTAATCTGATCGGGATCTATATGACCAAATGGAAAAGACATCCTCGGTTTTGTTTCTTTGATGGGTTCGTGTAAGGGTCTTGCAGAAAAAGGATCACCCAAAAAGGGACACTCTTGTCTTAGATAAGATTCATCCCTTTGTAGGGTAGTCTTGATGTAATGGGATCGAGTAAAAATCGACATTAACATATGTCAAATGAAGATCTTAGGTTTCAAACTCACTTAAATGACCAATCCATGAATAAATTTGCAAAATGCCCAATAATGGCATATTTGGATCAAGTTAGGTATCCACGGTGGTAGAATGTCCAAAAGGGTATCCAAAAATCAAACTTTCTTATTTTCAATCCTTTGACAGATACCCACTGTTTGCCTTTTTAAAATTCTAGGTGGCTCTTACCTGTGTGTAGGCGACCTTTAAATGGTAAGACGCGGTCACTGGAAAATCTTTACGCTACGCTCTACAGTTGATAGGCGGCGTTTGTCTGTTTACAGGCGGTTTTAAAGTATTTGTACACAGGTTTTCCCAGTGAATACGTGATTGTTTAATGCTATTAAGCGGCATTTTATGATTGATAAGTAGCACATTTTTTTTTGTAGGCAGCTCTGAAATGATGATATGGGGCGCTTTGCTGATCAAATTTGATTTTAACAATTTTATTGGTATTTTCTGAGTTTAAAAATTTAAAGTCTTTGATTAGATTTATCAAAAAATATTCTTGCGTGAAAATGAAGTACAAACTCAACACACACATAAAATTTACACCATATCCCTAAAAACCACACTAAAAGTGTATGTTCTCGGATATTTGAATAGGTTTGCACAAGAAAGTCTTCCAAGCAATCTACCTTAGCGTCAACAAATTTGGCTTTTAATCATGGCTCTACAAAGGTAGGTCTGCTACTTTATGAGGTCTCAAAACTATTTTGGTCTAAACCTTGAGAAGATCCTTTACCCCTTTCAGGGCTTCCCACACGCACAAAAGTATGATTTTGCGCAATCCTGAAGGAATACTAAAGGAAGTGAGGATGGCTTGCACAAGTTTTAGTCACTTTCCAATTAAGGTAAAATGCATTATTTATAGTGGGTCAGATGATATTGTGGTAAAAGAAAATATCTCCCACTTTGGGTCGTTCCCTCTCAGCGTCCTCGTAAGGAAATTATTGGGAGGCAAGCCCTTTAAAGCTCTATTTAGCTAGCATGTTCATGAAAAGCAAGAATTGAACTCATTCCAACAAGTTTGGGAATCTGATTCACTGAAAGAGTGAAGAGCATATCCCTATTATTTTTCTTTGTCCCAAACACCTCAAACAGATTTGTTTATTTTCAACCTCTTGACAAGGAGGTTCTTAGAAATGAAGTGTGTGGTTCAATTAATCCTTCCTTTCTTTTGACTACCCAAACTTGACACTTTTGTCTTTTTGATCAACTTTGAAAAGTTGAGAACATATACCTAATATCTTGTTCAAATAGAAAATAGTAAGGTGTCCTTATTTATACTAGATTCAAATGAATTGCCACAAGTTAAGTAATGCAAGCTTAATTAGATAAGTACCTGATTTCGAAGCTAGCAAGGCTAGGCGCATTTTTGAGTGTTTTGGCTTGTTTTACTCACCTAGTGGCGATCGTTCCCACTCTGTCTCCTCCAACAAGTTAGTCAGCACAAAGCAATGCAAAGTGAAGGAAGCTTGGAAAAACTCAAATGACAAAAATACCTCCTAAAAGCTCTTTTAGTAAATGATTTATCAATTAAAGCTTTAAAGAAGTTAGCACAAAAATCAATTAGAGAGTAGAAAAAAAAACACCTTAATATCGTGATCATACAAGTGTTCTTCCTCAAATAAACTCTCCAAAAAATTTGCTATATGTATTTCCTTATCGTTCTTAGTTTTGATTCTTACCTCTTTGCTAGGTTTTGAGATCCGCTTCTCTGGTTTCTGCACCTTGGGGTGATTTTTCATCTGTAGGACAAGAAAACACAGAGAGTTACCACAATGACCAAATTAATCAAAAGTTGATTTAAATCAAAAGTAATTACGCGACATTTAGCAGCTAAAGGGCAGCTGTCAAATGTTATTTAAGCATAAATTAAAAATTTATACACGGCTTTTAAATCTTAACATGCGGCTCTTAAAGTATCACATGCGGCTAATTAAAATCAATAGGCGGTATAGAAAGTGTAAAAGGCGGCCAGAGATTGTTGTTAAGCGGGTGTTAAAAAATCTCAGGCGATGCACTTTATCTGGCAAGCGGCCCGATTTATCTACCAAGCAGCCCAATTTATCTAAAATGCGGCAGCAAAATGAAAGACAAAGATGAATCAGGCTCCGTAGGTGGCATTTTTGTGTTATTAAGCGGCTCTTAGCATCGCATAGGCGGCTCTTCTCCTATTTTCTAGAAGAAAAAAACTAAAAATAGAGAAAACACACCAAATCTTATGATAAAAATGTTAGTAAAGAGGCTTAGAGCCCCACGGTTGGTGTCATTATGTGTATATGAAAATACACCTTCATGAAATTAAGATTAAGAGCAACAATTCTATGGAAAGATAATACAAATTAATCTAAGAATTGAAGCTAAGAATCTATTTCATCTCATGGTTCTCTATCCAAGCTTTGTTAAGAGAGCTCTCAGGCTTAATCTTTCTCAAGGACAATCCTAGAACGAGATATAAATGATAAACAAAATGCTCAATTCTAGCTAGAATGCTCAAAATGCTCCAAGATATGTTAGAAAACAACAAATTCTCCTAAATATGATATGCTAAAATGCTATGCAAAAGCTGAAATTCTCTCAAAAAGCTCTCCAATACTATCAAATGCTCTCAATATGTCTATAGTAAGAATGCTTTTGCTCTTGAAATTCTTGGATCCCAAACACAAAGGAAATGGCTTGTATTTATAGTATTTTTCCAAGGGTAGGGGGTAGAGTGAGTTAATCATGATCAAAGTTTGGTTAAGTCAAAATCTTTGAGGTGTTTTCAAATGGAGGGAAAGTTGGTTAGTTGTCTCAAAGATATTAGGAATTAAATAACTCCATTATTTAATTAAATTAGCCATGGAAGGGTGATTGGATTGGATTTAATCTTTTTGATTTGAACTATACAATTGAAAAATCAATTGCATAATTTGATTAATCCCTTTAGGCTTGAATTTGATTATTTGATTTCATGATTATTTGATCTTTTAATTTGATTTGATTTTTGTCCATTTGTTTTGCAATGAGATGACATTTTGAAGCATTGAGCTGAGATTTATAGTTTTGAATGCTTGAGATACACCTGGTCAATTTTAGGTGTCTACATCTCCTTTAGTTTTCTCTCTATCTCTTTGTTCATCAATCTTATCACTGCTCATATGAAGTTTTTCAATATGTTTCTTGGCTTCAACAAGTTCTCCCTTTATGATCTTATTATATTTCTCTAATTCTAGATTTTTTATTATGTAGTGATCAAGTTCAATCTTCATTTGTCCCGTCTAAATATTAGCATAATTTAAGGTTTCTTCAATTGTGTTTCTATCATCCTTTACCTGTTTAATTTCTTTTTTCCATTTCAAAGGAAATAGTTTCATGATCAAGCTTCAAAGTATCTTTATCTTGTTCAAGTTGTTTTATCTGATCTGAAGTATCATTATCTGAATCCTCTATTATCTTATCCATAAAATCTTGTCTCTAACTCTTATATAGTTCAAGTTGTTTTTTCAGTTTCTTTATGAAACCCTCAGCTCTTCTCAGTTTGATTCTCGAGTCACCATTATCTGCTTTATCCTTATCAAGGTCTTCAAGTGATGCTTCAAAGTTTTCTTCCAAACTTTCAAAATCCATCTTGATCTCCCTTAAGTTGTTAGACTTTCTCTTCAAGGACCAATAGCTCTAATACCAATTGTTAGGATTAAGTAATACTAAGAGGGGTGGTGAATCAGTATTAAAACACTTTAAACTTAAACTTAGTAAATTCCAACTTAACCAGATAATTGTTGAAATGAAAATAACATAAGCATAAAACAAACAACTCATAACACCATGAATTTGTTGTTGAGGAAACTCTGGCCAAGGGAAAAATTTTGTGGGGATGGTACCCACAAATATGCACTAAAATTATTATGTCCCTATTAGGATACTTAGGCCTATTAAGAGTTGAATATTACATTAGAATATTTCCTTGTTAGAGGACTACAAAACCCTTGTTATAGGTATACTGAGCTCATTGCTCATACAGTCATAAATATGATTTTGCTAAAATGATTTCTCAAAAGTGAACAATAAAAGCATATGTTATGCTTAGGTAGTTTTAGTTGAAGCTCACATCACCATCTCTCTGATTCTGACATCATAATGCATTCATTTGTTCGCATCCATACATTTCATACCATTCATACTTCGCTTCTCAAAAATCTCTTCCTATATATACATCATTATATGTCCAGTCGGCTTCCAATACATCACAAAATAGAGTTAACACTTATACAAAAAAGAAAATACCAAGTTGGCGATCATACACTATCAAAACATAGGTAATCCTAAATCTGAATCCAACATAGAAATTTTGGACTCCACATTATACTTCCTTAATCTTCGCAACCTTTCATCTGTCCTGTATCACTATTACTCTATCTTCGCATGTCTTCAACATACTATAACTTACTGACATCGACACCAAATCACAATATATGTTAATTGAAGGTCATATACATCCAAAAATAGCTTCTCCTAATCTCGCATGTCTTCATTCATCATATACTATGTTCGTTGACCAAAACTGTATTTCTATACTCTGTAATTCTACTTTCTAGACTTAGTCATTTTGCAAGCTATAACTTTAAAACTATGTTTGACACCAAGCGATCATCCATACCAGATGTGTTTCCATGAATGAAAATACTAAAGTGTTCCAAAACACTCCTAATTAAACAACTTGCCAACATCTTGTTCTAATTAATTTGCAGTCCACGAAAAAATTTCATCTCACCAATCATTGACATTTCAAATTTATTTTCCATTTCCTTAGAAAAAATTTTACTCATTACATCATTTCCTCCAAAAATTATATCATCAAAAAAAACTTTAACTATCAGAATTCCATCTTCACTAGTTCTTAAGTACAAATTATTATTTGCATTGCCTTTTCTGAAACCAAGACGAAGTAGATACCTGTCCAATCTTGCATACCATGCTCTAGGTGCTTGTTTCAATCCATACAAAGCCTTATTCAACTTGAAAACCATATCCTCATCTTCTGTAAGAGGAAATCTATCAGGTTGTTCAATATATACTTCCTCTTCTAGATATCCATTCAGAAATGCAGATTTCACATCCATTGGATATACTTTTAAGTATTTGTGTGCAGCATAAGCAAGAAGTAATCTTACAGCCTCAAGCCTAGCAACAAGAGAAAATGTTTCTTCAAATTCTATACCTTCTTATTGCGAGTAGCCTTTACAAACCAGTCTTTCCTTATTTCTTACAACCATTCCTTCTTCATTCATCTTATTTCTGAAAACCCACTTAGTTCCTATAACATTCTTGTCTTTAGGTCTAAGAACCAGTTCCCAAGAGTTATTTTTCCTTATCTGTTCCAATTCTCCCTGCATAGCCTTAGTCCAAGATTCATCTCTACATGCCTCATCAGTATTTTTTGGTTCAACTTGAGAAATCAAACAAATTTCATCTCTTAACCTCGATCTTGTCATCATGCCTTTATTTGCATTGCCAATAATTTGATCTTCGGGATGATTTTTCTTAACATACCTCAAAGTCTTAGGAATTTCAGTAGGATCATTTGAGTCATCTTGACATACCTCGATCTCATGGTCAATATAAAAAGGTTCTTCTTGATCTGTACTAGCCTCCTTAATCTCTATAGTTTGGTTACAGTCACACACTCTTTCCTGAATCTGGAACTTTTCATCAATCCTTACATTAGCATTTTCAATCATCTTCCTCAATCTCAGACTGAAAATTTTATAAGCTTTTCTCTTAGTAGAATAACCAAGGAATATTCCTTCATCACTTTTGAATATTTAACAGTAGGAGTATGATTAAACCATAATCCATAAGGAGTCTTACTTGTACCTTCCCTGGTCTAAACTATGTTCAAAGTATAAATAGGAGTTTCAATAGCTTCTCTCCAATGAACATGTGATACATTTCCTTCCAGCAACATGGTTCTTACAACATCGAATATTGTGATGTTTCTTCTCTCTACTATCACATTCTGTTGTGGTGTTCTAGGAGCAGATGTTTTCCTGTATATTCCATGTTGTTTGCAGTAGGTATTGAACAAGTCTGAAGTAAACTCTCCACCTCTATCTGATCTCAAACATCTTATCTTTAAACCTAATTCATTCTCAACTTTTTCTTTGAATATCTTGAATTTGTCAAAAGCCTCAGATTTCTCTCTCGGATATGTAACCCACATCATCCTAGAAAATTCATCAACAAAAAGTATAAAATACCTTTCACCATAGTAAGATCAAGTTCTTGTAGGACCAAACATATTTGTATGCACCAAATCCAACTTCCCTTTCGTTGAGTAAGAATTGGTTTTAAAAGTTCTTCTAGTTTTTTTCCCCATTACACATTCTCTACACATGGTGTTAGATGGTTTCACAATCTTCAGTAGGTCTCTAACAACATTAGTCATGCTTGCCTTCACAATATTATCAAAATTCACATAAAAAAATATTCTGTCATAACCAACTATAATCAACCTTTGCAACAAAACAAGAAGCCTCAGATGTATTCAGTTAAAATACATTACCTCTCGACTTAGTACCATATGCGATCAGTTCTCCTGACTTACTTTTGATAGAGCATTTCCCATCAATGAATTTCAATTGATAACCTCTATCCACTAGTTGTGCAACACTCAACAAATTATGCTTAAGTCCATCAACAAGTAATACATCGTTAGTATTAGTCTTCCCATCCAGATAAATAGATCCAACTCCAATGATAAGCTTAGTAGTATTGTCACCAAATGTCACAACACCACCATCATACTTGGTTAGCTTAACAAATTCATTTCTATCTCTAGTCATATGGTGTGAAAAAACACTGTCTATGACCCATTCAGATTTATTTTCAACATGTGATACTAGAGCTCTCTCTTCATGAATAGTTTCATCATCCTTGATAGCAATAAATCCAATCTCATCATAAGAAACACCTTCACTAGCATAGTAACATTCCTTATCCTTGGAGTACTTAGGTTTATAAAACTTTGATTTATCCTTAGGAACCCTTGTAGGACATCTAGATGCAAAATGACCTATCTTATTGCATGAAAAATATTTCAGAGATAACTTACCTTCAAACTTATGCTTATCTCTCTTTTCTCTTATGGCGATCAAGGCCACAATCTCATCTAGCTTTTTTTTTTCTTCATGTATTTGTTCCCAGTCATCTGCATATTCACCAATTTCTTCTCTCAAGTCACTCATGCTAGTGCTCGCAATCCCTGATAAATTCCTTTTATTTTTATGCACAGTTTCCTTAAATGTTGTCTCAACTTTAGGTAATTAATCTCCCAGTTATGCGGCATCAAAGGTAGTTTAGCAATCAACATCTCTCTATTGAAGTTCTTCGTCAAACGTATGATCTCCTCTATAGCTTGCACTTTAGTTCTGTAAATAGGTGTCAAAGATCTAAAAATCTTTGCAATCACTTCTTCTTCATTGTATGTGCACCTAGAGTTTCTAATCCAAATAACATCCTCTGTAACTCTTTGTACATATGCTCTAATGTTCTCATCATCTTTCATTTTCAGATTTTCCATCCTTGTCTTGTAGTTCTGCAACTTCGCCTACTTAGTAAACTTATCTCCTTCATATAGTGCTTCCAATCTTGACCAAATTTTATGTGTAGAATCCATGTCTTTAACCTCTGTAAATTCACCTTTAGAGACTGCACTAATCAGTGTTTCTCTTGCAACCATGTTATATGAAAATATCTTCTTTTCTTCATCAGTGGTTTTATCTAGTTTATCCTCAGCCTTCATCTGTACATCATTCTTTGTAATCATCCAATAGTCGATTCTCAAACATAAAAAATGTGTTCTCATCTTGTTCTTCCAACTGTCAAAGTTTTCAAGATCAAACATCAGACTATCCTTCTTGTATAATGTCATCTTTAAGATCACCTCAAGTTGTTAATCTTTCTCTTTAAGGACCAATAGCTCTGATACCAATTTTTAGGAATAACATTCTACCAACACAACTGAGAGGGGGGTGAATCAATTGTGAGACAGATTATTAAACATTAAACATTAAAAACCAAAACTTTAATCCAAATTATAACACAGTAAATGCAACACCATAACACAATCCTTTGTTGTCGAGGAAACCCTGTTAAAGGTAAAACCCCAGTGGGAATTAGCACCCACAAATAATGTATTGAGAGTATAGTATCCTTGCTAAAAGATTTATCCCTATTAAGAACTTATTAATGCATTACAGTACATAGTCCATGTTAAAAGATAGACCCTATTAGGATTCAAGAGTAACAGTAGGCTGACTGCCCAGGCACACTACCTAAAGAAGGTTAAATCCACCCTCAGGACTTACTGTCTGAAATAAAAGTGTATATAAGAAATACAAAATCTAGTGAACTGTCTGATAGAAACTATCTTTGATTGCTTAGTTACAATGGAGTATCTAAATCATATCCTTTTCTCTACATCCAACAAAATTCTCACAAATAGGCTCGCAACTTCCATACTTCATTGTTTCCACACTTCCATAAAAGAAAACAATCTTTCTTTTATACAGATTTTACAATAAGAAAATAGGTTGGCCAATTAAGACTTCCCCAATGTACAAATAATTACTTAACCCCTTGCTAAGATACACATGGTACCTATAACAAGTAAACATCAATTACAATTCATCAAACATAATCCAAGATCTATAATCCATGCTCACACTCCAAAATACAAGTTACATCTCTTAAGTCGGCCCCAAATAGGTCTCCTCCAGAACACATGCCATAGCTGACGTCACCAAGAGTCTTGCAACCCAAGAATCATAAAAAATATTCCTCAATTTCTCTTCTAACATTCCTCATGCTCGCATATCATAAATCCATATCGCATGCAAGTTATCCTCAAAACATAGAGACTAACTCTGTCAAAGATCATTGTCACAGTCTAGTACCTAGTCTTTACTAAAACATCTATAACTCACTTAATATGCAATATTAATTCATGTGACCTTAGAAATAAGATCACAACATATCTATGTACACATCACCATCTTTTCTCGGTCTGAATCAACCGTACAGTACTCATACACTTCTGTTAGTCATCAAGAAACAGTAATAACCAATTTGTTCTACCTCCATAGAAACATATCTTGACATCAGTGACAAAACATGAATGCCACCAACAACATCAGAAACTAATTCCAACATAATCAGACCTAGAAACTTGTGCCCAGATCAAAAAATAAGAATGTGATTGGTAAAAAATAATTTTACTGAAATAAGTTGGATGAGAATGGTAAGGTAATAAGGAACAAGGCAAGATTAGTTGCAAGGGTTACACTCAGATTGAAGGAATTGACTTTGATGAGACTTATGCCCCTGTTGCTTGAATGGAGGCGATTATGATATTTCTAGCTTTTGCAGCATATAAGGATTTCAAATTTATCATATTGATGTCAAGTCGGCTTTCTTGAATGGAGAACTGAAGGAAGAAGTGTACATTGAACAATCGGAAGGTTTCAATTTTGAAGAAAGTACAAATGTAGTATGTAGATTGAAGAAAGAACTATATTGTTTGAAGCAAGCACTGAGAGCCTGGTATGACAGATCAGACAGATATTTGATTGAAAAAAAGTTTCAAAAAGGTTCTGCAGACAGTAACTTGTATTACAAGATGTATTCAGGTCAAATCCTAGTTGTTGTTGTGCACGTTGATGATATTATTTTTGGAGGTATGGATGATTTGTGCAAGAGATTGTAGAGGAGAAGCATAAGGAGTTTGATATTTCCATGATTGGAGAGTTGAATTTCTTTCTTGGAATGCAAGTAAATCAGAACAATGAAGGCATATTCATTTCTTAGTCCAAGTATGTCAAAAAATTATTGAAGAAGTTTGGGTTGGAGAATTCCAAACCAATAATGTACTCTAATTTTTATCGGTTGCAAGTTGACTAATGAGGATGTGTCACCAAAAGAATATGCAAGCAAGTATAGATCGATGATTGTTGGATTGTTGTACCTGACTGCTACCAGACAAAATATCATGTATGCAGTATGTTTGGCAGTCATATTTCAGTAGTAACCGAAAGAATCACATGTTATGGCAGTAAAGAGAATTTTTAGATATCTGAAAGGAACAAAAGAGTTAGGTTTATGGTATAAAAAAGGATTAGATTTCACACTAACAGCTTACACAGATGCAGATGTGGATTGAGAAGGATGTATGAATAACCAAAGAAGTATCAGTGGTGGTGCTTACTTTCTTGGCTCCTGGTTAGTTGCTTGGTCAAGCAAGAAGAAGGATTCTATAACATTATCACATGTTGAATCATAATGCAATCCAGCATCCTCATGTGTACTCAAGTATTGTGGATGAAAAAGAATTTGAAGGATATAGGTGTTAATTTTGATGAACATATTTTGATTGTGTGACAATATCGATGCTATAAATACATAAAAGAATCCAATACAACATTCCAGAACGAAGCATATATCTATCAGATATCCCTTCTTAAGGGAGAATGTGTTGGAAGGATAAGTGAAGCTTGAATATGTGCCTACAAAGGAGCAGATAGAAGACATATTTACAAAACCTTTGTGCAAGGATACTTTTGAGTATCTCAAGGGGAAGCTGGGCGTTTTGCCCCTTCCCAATGTTCTCTAGATGCCCCAGTGTGTGCATTGGTCCAGTGTTTTGCATGTCTATTCTTTTCTGGATCATTGCTTCGCGACTTCCTCTCAAGGGGAGAAGAGTGAATCAATAAGGGGGATTTTTGGTCCTTTGTCATTGTTGTCAAAGGCGGAGAAAGTTGGAAGAACAGAGAACTTTGATGTTGATATCTCTTGAAGTTGTTTGCTTTGTTATTGATGAATGTTTCCATCAATGACAAAGGGGGAGATCGTTAGATTGTGAAGTTGATGCTATTCATAGTGTTGTCATTAGTGATTTTCATTGATGTCAACATATCCTACGCATATTCATGTTTTGATTGTATCAATTGATGTGTACTGATATCCTTGGTGTATCGATAGAGGTGTTCACTGAAAGATGTGCCTTAGATATTTATCCTTATCCTTTTCGGTGGTGGTCGTATTCTTTGTGCAATATATCGTGGATCGTACATTTGGTTTTGGTCCTTCTTGGAGCATGTTCTTTCTTGTTTTGGTCCCAACAACTACTATGTAACGTGTTCTTCATATTCGTTGGTACTGAAGGCTTTGGAGATGGTGTAGCATGTTATACACAAGGCATATTTTATTGGTCGAGGTGGTCCACATTTCATTCTTTACCAATGTGAGAATGTCTCGGTGTGACCTATTCAATTCGTCTTGGCCAACATGGTTGATGGCATCAAGCAATATAGGAAGAGCGATGATTTCAGTTGTTTATGAGGCATGTGTGATGCCTAAATGTGAAGTGATTGTAAATATGTTTATAAATATTTTTTGTTGGTGATTGTTCGTGTTGATGCAATTAGTAGCAAAATGATATATCATTTGTATATTGTAGTGTGATATTAGTGGTAGATTTAATCTCTTTTCATATATTCTGGCAGTGAGCCTATGTGTATTGGTAGTTAGCCATATTCATTTGTAAAGGTAATTAGCCCGACTAGCAGTGACTCGACTGACAATGAGCAGAACCGACAGCGAGCCTTTGTAAAAATCACCTTAACTAGTGTCAGCCTAACATGTGTTCATTTCATGAGAATTAGTTTCTCCATGATTTTCCCCAGTTTGGGTTTCCACATAAATCTTGATGTTCTCTGTGTTAATGTTTCTGTGCTTTCATGTTTACATCTGTTGTGAATGTTTAATGTACTTAACCAATAGAATAGAAGTTGTTATTGTTGTTGTTTAATTGTTTACCACCCCCCACCCCGAAGGTATTCGACATGTTCAACAGTAATAACTAAGGAGTGAATTAAATGCCAAAACAATTGCACATTCAAAGATGGCAACTAGCATGAGCAACTCGGGAAACATCAACACCAATTTGTTGTCTATGCCATGCCTCCATTACCTTCATTCTAAACATGTTTGTACTTTAATTTTCCACCCCATCCTCCTTTGTATCCCCTATTTCTATTGGTTTACAATGTATGTGTTATAATCAAAATTAAATGCTTTTTTGTTGATTTCTATTGCTTGAAAGGTGTTTCATGTTGAGTCTTTTTTTAATATGTATGAGGAAATTCAAACATCAGTTTATTTTTCCCTAAGTTTAGGTAGAAGACATAGTTTCTTTATAGTAGGCATGATTCATGCAAGCTATCTAAATATAGAACTATTGTCTAAATATCAGAGTTAAACTCAAGTGTTCTTGGTGTCAAAACTTATAAATGCAGCCCATGTGTTGAGGTTGGGATATAGTTTTTTATTAGCATGAGTTGGCGATTCAATGCGAGCGAATGTTTAGGTATATAAAGAGGATTGTGAGGTTGAAGTTATCTTTGTATAATTGTTGTGGCAATCTTGTAATCAATTGTATGAATTCTTTCTCCTAGAGTTGAATAAACATGTATTTGCAAGTTTTCCCCACACTAGGATTTCATGGGTATATCTGTGTTATTGATTATTGGTTTCATGTGAATATGTTTCCACTATTCATTGTTGTTTATTAACCCAAAGTATTGGTTGTTACAAATCAGATAGATAAACATTATTCTTGTTTCTATTATGTGAAATTTGTTGAGCAGTTAACCTATAACTGGGTTATAGAATGTAATATGGTATCAGATCTCTAAACTCTAGATACAAAGTCAAGTTTTGTGAAAGATTTCAAGAAAAAATTCAGATTCTAATTTTCAATTTCGAGAGTTTCATTTGATAATGGCAGCCAATGTTCGATATGAGGATAGGTTTGAGGGTGCCTCATATTACTTGTAGTGGAAATTTTGAATTACATCAGTTCTCAAGGAGAATAGGTTGCGGGCCTATGCTAGTACAGAAGTGGTTCCACTAGTGAATGATCCCATTGCTCTAGATGCACATGAAATCAAGGAAGCCAAGGCGTAGAGGATTATCCTTGATGGGGTAAAAGATTACTTGATTCTCCATGTGTCCAAGAAAGACACTACCAAGGAGATGTGGCATACACTCACAAAACTATATTAGAGCAACTATCAAAACCGTAAGATGATTCTTAAGGAAAAATTGAACAATACCAAGATGTCTAAGGGCAAGAGCGTGACATCTTACTTGTCCAGATTGACTCGGATCAGGGATGAGTTGGTTGTTTTCAGTGAGACGATTGTTGAAGATGAGATGGTGTGTAAAGCCTTGAATGGTTTTTTGAAACGCTGGGATGTGCTTGTCAAGTGTGTCGTCAATCAAGATCGCCTACCCAACTTGGAGAGGCTTTGGGATGATTTTGTCCAAGAGGAGATACAAGAAGGTGTTCATCGAGGAAATTAAAAAAAAAGAAGGTTGAAGATGAAGAGAATCTTGCTCTTGTAAGCAAGGGAAAGATGGCCAAGTGAAAGGTATTCTTCCAACAATAGGATAAAGAAAGATCTGAGTAAAGTGAAGTGTTTTTGTTGCCATCAATTGGGTCACTATTTCAATCAGTGCCCAAATAAGAAAAACAAGGGTAAGCAAAAGAAGCAAGTTGTAGCTACTACAGAGGTGGACGAGTTTGTAGCACGATTTGAGAATGAGTTCTCACTCATTGCCTATCTCTCAAGTTCATTTCCCAACAATGTGTGGTATATTGACAATGGGGGTTCTTGCTACATGATAGGAATTAGAATATTTCATGAAGTTGGAGGGGTTGGATTTCTCTATTGAGCTTGGATATAATGTCAAATACCATGAAACTGGTGCTAGCACAATCAAGTTTTAGAGAGAGTCCAACAAACCTCTATTGGTTGAGGATGTGTCATATGTCCCAGGTATGACAAAGAATTTGATATTTGTATCTACTTTGGGGGACAAGGGTTACACTGTGACCTTTGAGAGGGGCAAAGTCTACATTCGTCACAAGGATTCCAAGGTAACAAAAGTGATTGGTGTCAGGCATGACAACTTGTTTCGGTTACAATTTGAGAGAGCACATGTATTGGTAAGTAGCAGTAAAAGGCTAAGAGAATTGTGGCACTAGAGGATGGCTCATCTTCACCATGAAACACTTAGTTCAAGGAAATACTCACAAGGTTGACTGAGATCAAGGTCGAGAAGCATGAGGTGTGCAAGGCTTACGCATTGGGGAAATATGCTAAGACCAATTTTCCAAGCAATGACACTAGATCCAAAGGATTTTGGATCTCGTACACAATGATGTGTGTGTGCCCAAGTTAACAGCATCCTTAAATGGTCAAGGACACTACGGAGCTCAAGAGTTCGGTCATCAACATGTATATAATGATCATCGAAGCGGGGGAACTTGTGCAGGGAATGTAGTTGTCCTTTTCTCTGTCCCTTTGGGGTTTTTTGTTGTCCCTATTTTTATTGTTGTATCTGCGGGACTTTTTTGGCTCGGTTGCTTGTTTTCTATTTCCTTTCCTTTTTGGGTGCTTTGGCACAAATGTATCTGCTCTTTGTTGAATATTTGTTTTTAACTCTTTAGGTTTCAGGTCCTTGTAAAACCTACTGAACTTTTTTACTTTGTAAAGGTTTCGGGTCCTTGTAAAACATGTTTTTACTTAATCAGAACAGCATCCTTAAATGGGTACAAGTATTATGTTACCTTCATTGATGATTTCTCTTGGAAGACATGGACACATTTTTTTAAGAATAAAGATGAGGTCTTCAATAGGTTCAAAGAGTTTAAGGCTCTAGTGGAGAACCAAACAGGGAGGAAGATCACGATATTGAGGTTAGATAATGGAGGCGTGTATGCCTTGAATGCCTTCAAGGGATAATGGAGGCATGAATGCCTTGAATGCCTTCAAGGATTTTTGTGCTCGAATATATCAAGAAAGAGTTGATAGTTTCATACAACCCTCAACAAAATGGGATTGTTGAACAAAAAAAACTTGGCTATAGTTAGAGCAGCCAAGGCCATGCTCCGTGATCAGGATCTGCCTCGGTTTTTATGGATAGAGGCTTGCAATACTCCCGTATGCTTGCAAAATAGGAGCGCACACAAGGTGTTGGGCAAGTTAACACCGGAAGAGGCGTTCACAGGAAGAAACTGGATTTGAAGCACATTCGCATCTTTGGATGCCTTGTGTATTGTCATGTTTCCATGGAGAAGAGAACCAAGTTGGAACCAACTACAAAGAAGGGTATCCTTGTTGGGTATAATGAAACTATCAAGTTTACATTCCTGCCCTTAGAAACATATTTTTACTCAGGGATGTGAAGATTGAGGAGGAGAGGGCTCTTTGAAAGTCTAGTAGCTTGATGAAGGTTCAAGAGGAGGAACAGGCACCCAAGAATGAGGCAACTCAGATTCATCGAAGTTGAGTCACACAAGCTAGAGAGTAGAGTACACAAGTAGAGAAAGTGGATTAGGAGGAAGAACAGAGGATTCCTCAGCCTCAGTCTCCTATCATAGGGGGGAGGAGGAATAGGGCAACTAAGAAAACATTATGAAAGGCCCAAGAGTATATTGGTGCACCACAGGATTCAATCTGATAGAGAAAGGCTCCTAAGGCCTAATCTGAGTATATGACACTTATGAGAGAGCTAATAGAGGTGGAGCCTTCCAACTTTCAAGAGGCGTCCAAGCACCACGTATGGAGGGATGCCATGGTGGAAGAGTATTCTTCCATTATGAAGAATAGCGTATGGGAGGTAGTACCACGACCAAAAGGCAAGTTAGTGTTGGGCTCAAGATGGTTGTATAAGATTAAGCATGCTGCAAATGTAGCATGGAAAAGTTCAAAGCCCAATTTGTGGCTAAGGCTTTTTCACAGAAGGAAGGGATTGATTATGATGAGACCTTCACTCTGGTACCCAAGTACTCATCCATCAGGGCTATCATTTTTATAGAAGTGCAGATGGGTTAGAAGATTCATCAAATGGGTGTGAAGACGGCCTTCCTCGAATGAGTAATTGAGAAAGAGATCTACATAGAGCAGCTAGAGGGTTTTAAGGCACTTAGGAGGGATTCCCATGCATGCAGATTGAGAAGCGCATTTTATGAGCTCAAGCGGGCTCCCAAGGTGTAGTATGCACATATTGACAATTACTTGCAGAGCTTGAGCTTCACCAAAAGAGACAAATCCAAACTTGTACTATATTCAAGCGAAGGGCGAGCCTCTCAAATTGGTGTTGTATGTTGATGACCTATTTATCACAAGGTCTAAGGAGCTCATAGCACACTACAGGTAGGATCTTGTAGGAGAGTTCGAGATGGACTTGTGGTTGATGCATTACTTTTTGGGATTGGAGTTCTAGCAAAAAGAGGGAGAGATCTTCCTTGGACAAGGAAAGTACACAATTGAGATCTTAAGCAATTTAGGATGAAGGATTGTAAGCCCATGTCCACACCACTTATCTCCAATTGGAAGAAGGTCAATGCTTCCAGACGAGAGGTAGTAGACCCAACTTTACACAAACAATTAATTGACTCTCTTATGTATCTAAACACCAAGCTAGATATTTGTTTTGTAGCGAACTCAGTCATGGTAGAGCCTAAGCAAGTGCACTAGGTAGCTACGAAGCATGTTTTGAGGTATTTCTAAGGCATTGTTGATTATAAGTTGAGGTATATTCAGCAGGATAGAGTGAAGCTCCAGGGGTTCACCGATGCAAATTAGGCAAACAATACAATTGACAGGAAAAGCACTTCAAGGTGCAATTTCAGTTTGGGATCAAAAGCAGACCCTTGGTTCAGGTGAAATAGAAGGTAGTTGTACTGAGTTCTATAGAGGCTGAGTATATGACAACTAGTGTGGCTGCATGTGAGGTTATTTGGCTTCGAAAACTTCTAGTTGAGCTTTTTGATTAGGAGCTAGATCCAACAGTCATTTACTATGATAAACAAAGTTGTATCAAACTCTCTGAGAATCTAGTGTTTCATGACAAGTTAATGAACATTGAGATCAAGGACCACTTCATCAAAGATTGTATGCAAAAGCGAACAATGAAGTTACAATACATTCAGATAGATGAGTAGTTTGTAAACATCTGG
>MU224709.1:1931711-1988162 GCA_018584345.1 Thuja plicata
TATATATATATATATATATATATCACAAAATAATAATAAACAATATTAATCGACCGCATTTAATATAATCATGAATTAACATATTGTCACGATACCTATCGTGATTATCATACATAACAATCACGATACTATCGTGACTGTTCATGTATGACAGTCACGATAAGTATCGTGATTGTTCATACTTCCTTGATTGTTGCCAACTGTTAAACTAAACAGCGATCATATTAATTATATCGCATGTTATCAACAGTCACCATGTACAATAAGACATGACTGTTGATAGTCGATGCCATTCGGTTTAATATATATAGTTGATATTTGTTGTACAATCAATCAATCACAACGGCAATTGTATTCTACAGCGAATATCAACTATCTATAATATATTAGTTTTATAATATCAATCAATCACAACGGCAATTGTATTCTACAGCGAATATCAACTATCTATAATATATTAGTTTTATAATATCTTCTGATCCAATTTCCTTAACACAAAACACCTTCGCTAAGAGGGAGTGTTAATTTTTGTAGCTTAAAATGTGTTTGCATGTTGTCTTTTTTTAGTATGCATGAGAAAGTTCAAACTCTAGATTACTTTTCCCTAAGTTTAGGTAGAAGACATAGTTTCTTTGTAGTAGGCATAATTCATGCAAGTTGTCTAAATATATAACTATTGTCTAAATGTAGAATTGTTGCCTAAATATAAGAGTTAAATTCAAGTGTTCTTGGAGTCAAATATTATAAAAGGAGCTCATATGTCGAGGCTAAGATATAGTTTTTAATTACCACGAGTTGGTGATTCAATGAGAGCAAGTGTTTGGACAGAGAAGGAGAATTGTGAGACTAAAATTATCTTTGTACAATTGTTGCAGCAACCTTCTAATGTGTTGTATGAATTCTTGCTCTTAAATCTGAATAAATATGCGTTTGCAAGTTTTCCCCACAAAGGGGTTTCCTACGTATATCTGTGTTATCCATTATTGGTTTAATTCGCTTCCATTGTTCATTGTTGTTAATTAACCCAGAGTATTGGCTGTTACAAATCAAATAGATAAACATTATTCTTGATTCTATTCTGTGAAATTTGTTGAGCAATTAATCTGTAACTCAGTTATAGAATTTAACTTTTATGTTAGGGATTAATGATAAATTCTTGGCCAAAACTGAGGTATAGAAATGAATTCTTGCCTAGCATTGCACTTTTGTAGCACCATGCTCGCACAACATTGGTTGCAAACAGTAAAAGATTTGATATTAGTATAATTAATGCTAGCTTGTGTTTCCGACTAATGCAGAAAATCGATTTTTGCGATGCATAAAATTGCTCTAATTTAAAGAGGTTTTGATCTGGCAACTAATGCACTCTCCTATATGTGGGCATCTCGCATGATAAACTAAGAAATTCTGTCCACCTTTGTCAAGGTTATAAAATCATGGGAACGTAGTTAAGTTGTATTGACCTGGTTTTGATAGTGTGTAGCCACCTCATCCAGCTTGTATCTTTCCTCGTCAAATTCCTCAATCCCTCTACAGATGACCATGAGTTCTTGAAAAATTAAATTGTACATGAAAATGCTTTTCACCGGTTGTAACATCAACTAGTTAGTTGGGTATTGAATTGGATATAATTACAAAGATATGTACGGTGACAAGAATGCTGTTCGAGAATTTCGTATTTGTGATTTTATTTCCAGAGTTCCAGAGTCATTTTCACGGTCAAGTATTGGCCACTTCGAATTTTTCAGTATTTTGAATTTTTTTTTGTTTTCTGCTGAAAATTTCTTACCTGATTTCTGCGTAAAAATTTAGTAATATGTCCTCTCCAACTGCCCGTTGGAAGGAAATCTATGAGTTTCCCAATTTTTCTGGTATATTCATGTTCTGCTCTTTTACCCTTGATTGAGTTGCTGTTCTTACGTGTTTCCATCAACATCACTAGCAATCCAATAGCTTCTAAGAATTGCTGAATGGTAACATTTTCTTTTCAAAGACTTCCTGGTACTGCTTTATTCCATTTATGATCCGTGGCAATGTTCATCGACGCCGTTAATTCATTGCAAGAAGAAATTAGGAAAAAGCGTAGTATATCTACTAAATTTTGACAAACATCGACGCCGATTTAATTGTCTTCAAAACATGGCTGCTCAATTTTTTAAGATACTACCAGTTGAAAAAATCGAATCTAGGAATATTTGTAAAAATAATTAGGAAATCCCAATCAAAATATAGCCCATGCAAATGTAGTAAACACCTCTTTCATGGTTAATGGTATTGCATGTCTATTTTTCCCATGTAGGGTGAAGAAGTTTGAATTCGGTAAACATTAGATGCTCGGAAATTTTCTGAGGAATCTTCACGTTATGATATCCATATCACGCAAGTCATCAACAGAAGCTTTCCCCCTGAGCGATTTCACAAATTTATCAAGTTGTGGGTACTTAACCACCCATTTTTATCACCCTGCCTGGCCTCATTTGTGGTCGTTTGTTCTCCGTTATCCTGCCTTTCCTGCCTTTTGTTCTCCACCACCTGTGTTTAAGTCTGAGTCAGCTAAACACAATCACCAAGGAAGCTGTGCACTCTGGCTCAAGTTGCAGGACCCCATAAAAATTTAAAACACGCACACAGAGAACAAAGACATCCATTTCTATATAAACAAACACAGCAAATTCACAGAAATTTTTGATTTACAAGAGCAGAAACTGACCACGCTCACAGAAAATACGAGTGACTTTTTAAAGGAATAGCTCAGTCACATAATATATGCAGTTACAACATTCAGCAAGGCTACAGTTTTGTACACATACCTTCAGGAGCTTATAATTTGATTTTCAATTTTTCGGTAAAAGCAATCAGGAAATGCATTGAAATTTTAAATGATTAAGAATGTGACAAGGAGCTAGTCGTGGTGAAGTAGATGGTAAATAGCCCAAAGGCCAAAGCTTAATACCCAAAGGCCTTCAAAGATGCCCCATGTATGCTCTGCCTTTATCTTTCATGTGCATTGCAACTAAGTGTCAGCGAACAATTTAAAATAAATCCAGCTCCGATACAATATTTATTTATTTTCATGTTATTATGATCCCTTTTTTGTCAGAGCAGGTGTCAAAATATTTCTCTTATTGTACTCCGAATTCAGGAAATTTGGAATATGGAGAATACAAACATAGCAAAACTATAGAAAAAAAATGATTGGTTAATATTGAATCACACCGATACAATAGTAACCTACCATGGGCAGGTACTCAAAATCATTTAAAACATTAAATTGGCCAAATGATGATTTCCAATTTATGACACAGCATATTCTTTTACCTAAAGAGCAAGAACCATGAAAATGGATATCCTCGAACATTTGCTGGAAGTTTATTTACTCTGCAATAATAATGACCTCCCTACATTATGAAATCCTCTCAATTGATTTATATTTTTCTCCAATTTTCATATACCCATTTGGTCAATATGAAAAACAAACTATAATCTGCAAATGACAGACTTGAAATTGTTGTATTACTTTTCTGACGTAAACTCCTTTGCAATATGTTCAACATATGTCCAGGTTTTGTGTGAAGCAAAAATTATGGTAAGAACTTAACAATAAAAAACATGACATAAATTTGAAATCCTTTGTATGCAACAAATTATACAACGCATATGCTCTATCTGTCTACATTAGTACAAATCATGAGGCAAACAAAGAAGCTCAAAACGATTTCTCCACTTCAACATTTCACTCCAAACTTATATATTTCCCAAAACCTTTCTTGAACAATAGTACATTCAAAGTAAACAATATTGATCTATTGTATATCATCAACACAGGCCGATGAAATGAAAATGGAAAATCTAGACACAGATTCCCCCAAAATATCTTAATATCCCCATCTCACAAAAAAATTATGAAACATGGCATTCACAACCAAATTCATTACAATAGAAATGCAAGAAAGATGACCTTGATTATTTTACACAGAATAAACAATGTCAACTATGTCCTTCAGTACTTCTCTTTCTATAATACATTGTCTAGACATGCATGAAGACTAACCAACTCTGTTCAAACCACTATCAGTGGTATAGAACATTGTTTGCAACCTGTGTTTTTTTTTCGTGTTGCACAGTTCAGTTCAGATCCTTTAAAACTCCGATTTTAATTGGTAGAGTTATGGGAAACAAGATATCCCATGTTGTTCTTCTGAAGAAGTTTGTGACAAAATTGCATATGCTTGTCAATGCCAGTGAGGCAGTTGGGCCTGCTCTTTATCCCAGAAGAAGAAGAGCTTATTCTTATGTTGCCTAAGTGAAAGGTACCCCACAGAACGAATTTCTTTTTGAAAAAAAGATGAAAATGCACAAATGTTGACAAAATAATAACTTGTGCAGAGACAGATATAGACCATTTAATTTTATCCACCAGTGATCATAAAAGGATTGGTTTCACAACATAGCAAAAAGGGACTACTCAAGCAGGTACTTTCAGTGAAGGATGAAGAGGTTTCAAACAAAGTTGGATGCTGGATGATTTTCAAGATGGTATTGAACATCTCAAAGTAGGCTTTCGCAAACGACAACTGAGGCAAAGCGGTGATTTTATCAGTGGCAGTTTTGCATTCACTGGAATGGTGTCATCCATGAAAGTGGTGATTTTGTAAACACCTCAAAACGACAAGTTGTAATTTCATAATGCAACAGAGAATCGCACATGACAGTCCATTTTCCTCATTGTTCAACTTCCTTGGACTCTTCAAATTTTGCTCTTGATTGTAAGTATAAGAAACTATTGAAAGCCAAAATTAGGAATTGAGAAGAATGCAATAGGAAGTAGAAGTGGATTTAAGGGAGTTCATTATTTCAAAAGACTATGTTTACACAATTTTCATAGCAGAGAGTTGTTAGGGAGATAGTGAGAGATCCTATGGCCTGAATTCATAGTGATCCATGCTGATTGTGCACACAAGTGACTGATTGTAATTGTCTTGAATTTTGTCGATCTGTAAAATATCCTTTCTTCTGATTTTAGTGCAAATTACGGAATGATCTTGTTTGAATGCATCAAATTACAGATTTGTCACCTACTTGAATGAAGCTCGAATAAGTAGGGTATTCAGAATTTTGTTGAAACAAATATATGACAGATGGTATGGATTCCTTGAGTGTGTCTATCAGATATTTGTGGCTGTATGCAGCTGACTGCTTTTGGCATCCCAGTTTCATCTTCAGCTTGTATTAACCCTTTCCAGGTCCTGCGATGATATTCCAAGTGCTGCTGTTGAATTCCAAGGGCCGCGTTTAAGTGCCAAGATGCTGTGTTTCAATACCAAAAGCTGCGTTTGAACTCCCAGGGATGCTGTTCAGTACTAGAGGCCGTGATTAAGCTCCATGATCAGATTCTGCAGAGAGGAATTGGGGTTTGCGTCCCAAGCACACAGAATGCAGGGTTTCCGTCCTGATTTCTTCCTTGACAAGTTCGAAGACGAGAGAAAATAATATCCAGAATTATGTCCAAAGTCAATTCCATCGGTCTCTTATAGAATCCCCAAAAAAGCATCGAACACATCCTTTTATCCTTGACTTGCGCGATTTGAAGCAAATATTAATATTTGCTTCCCCTTCAATATACTACCTTCAAGACATCAGCTAGGAAAGATAAGATGGCAATGAATACACTAGCAATCACACCTGAGTGTGCAATGGTTACGCCTTTTTTTCTATGTTATTTTCATTTTGTTCTATTTCTATGGTTTGTCATAATTGGGTAATTATAATTTTGAATAGTGATAAGTAGAAACATAACATCCTAATCTTAGTTGCAACAAATTAATCGTATGTTAAGTGGCAATATCAATTCTGTATTATATTTGGACTTTTTCTTTCGAAGATTTCTTATTATAAATTAGTCTTATTCCCTATCATATTCCATTTAATGAGGTTTAGAAGTTGAATAATAAATCATAATGTTACCAAAAATTTTATTTCCAATATCTCCTACATAATAAAAAAAGGTAAATACAATAAGTTCATATAATCATTGAATGGTGAAAAGCCACCTTAGGGTCATTTGTTTGTCAAGGAAATACTGTGAATGTAGTCCACCTGGTAATATAAACTTTATCTTAAAAATTGTGATTCAGTTGAGATATATAATACTCATCTAGTCTGACAAAGCTTATCTAACACAGTTTGCTACAGATGGCCCTAGCAAAGACTCGTTGATACAAAAAAAAAATGGGGACTCTACAAATGGATATGCAAAAACCCTACATGCACAATTGCAATTTTTACACAACCTCGAATTAATAGGAATAACCAGTCTGCCTGACAACTCATTTACATAACATTTACAGTTGGTTTACCTCCAGCTCAACTGCTTAACTACTTGTTAAAGTTACAATTTTGACAGAAATTGCCTCAAAAAAATGCAACACAACATAGACATGTTTGTGCCAAGAGACTGTCATTATTGATGGTTGAGTTGCAAACACACAAGTAGTGCAAAGCACCATGTGTTGTGCATTCTAATGCAATGAACTACCTTGGAGCTGGTTCTGAACCTTGACTAATTAATAATAGTCAAGCAATACATTAAATCATAAAATTCTGGATCCATTTATTCACGCACCACTTAATTTTGCATCTATCAGCCAATGTACCTATTCATGCTTGATCCTAAATAGGCATTAGGTGCAATACAACAGCGTGGCCTCAAGCTCGCTGCATCAAATACTCCTACTGCACCATCACAGAAGCTTGCAAATACTAGGAGGCTGTCACATGAATATATCGCACTTGAAATGGGGGCTGCTAAAGAATCATGAGTAGTCCACTGCAGTAAAAAAAGGTGATATCAGTCATATACAGAAGGTAGCTGACATCATAATCACTTCATAAATTAGAATTTCCAACTGCTGACAAGTTCTTACATAGCGCAAACGATCCAACTTAGAAGCTTCATAGTATTCATTGTGTTCAAGAGAAGTATGGACACCAATAGGGAGTCCATGCTTTTTGAGGAAATTCCATCAACAAGTCCGGTTTGATAATCTTCCTTAGAGCACTTTAAGTAATGGAAATCATATGAAACTGACCATTCACATATGTTCCAAGTTGAATCTATCTATTTCCAACACCTAAGACAAATTCGTGGAGGCATTCTGTCAAACAGTTCAATTACCTTGTCTATGCATCTACATTTTGGAAACATGTATACAAGGGAAAATGCAGCTACAACATAGGACAAAATTCCTGAAATGTTTATCCTGTGCTGGATGTCGATACCCTGTTCCAAGGCCACCATTTTTGCACAGGCTGGAAGGATGTTGGCAACGGTTTTCAAGTTTGGCCTAAAACTTGTCAATCATATTTGGTTTTCGAGACTGGCTTAACACCAACCAATTCTTTTCAAAAATGCATTTTTTGCATATCCCGCAATCAAAGCATTCGATGAGACCACATTTTGTTTTGGAATTCTGTCAAACAGCTCATGTGCCTTGTCTACCAGGGAAGCTGCAACTCACACACTGACAAAATTCTCGTTTCATTTAATAAGTGAGAAAAAACTTGCTTCCATTATACTTTATAGATGTGACAAAATTCCCCTACCTTTTAATTGAATCGATGCCTTGATCCAAAACTCTTGTTTTGGGATAGGCAAGGAGAAGGCTAGCAAAGGATGTGGACTCTGAATTTCAACCTGCCAATTGCATTTGCCTGAAACGTTTTGAAGCCTTTTCAACAAATCACGTTGGTGTATATCCTGCAATCAAAATGAGATCACATTCTTTAGGGTATCCCATCAAACAGTCCAGGCAAGTTGTTTATTCTTCCACATTTTGCATACTTGTATACCAGGGTAGTTGCAGGCTGCAGCTACGATATCCCACAAAATTGTTTACCATAAACTTGTGGTGAACGTCCATATCCCTTTCGAAAGCTCTCATTTTAACACAGGCAAGGATGTCCACAGCCCACAACCTGACTTTACACCAGCCGATTAGATTAGTTTGAAGATTTCTGAAATCTTTTTCAGCAGACGAATATTGTGCATACCCTGCAATCCTAGCATTCTAGGAGGCCATGTTTCAGATGTGTTGTCTATTCTTCCACATCTTTATATAGATGTATGCCCTAGCATTTCCTAAGAGTCATCCATACCGTGTTCTAGAGCTCCCATTTTTTGCACAACCCAAGAGTGCCGCGTTAAAACTGTTTAAGCCGGAATTTTTTTTCTTGCACATTAAGACAATATAGGCGGGATGAAGTGGTTCAAAAAAACTAAAAATTTGGGCGGGCTTGTGCCCAAACTCGTGTGATTTAGGAAACTCTAGAATCGAATTTTCCAAATCCGTTTCTTTTTGGAGCTTCAGGGTTATCGAACACTTGATGGTTGTACTTGTATAAATTTTGATTTTCGCTTCTCCCTTCCATCTATGCTCCAGAGACATAGCTGCCAGAAAATTGGTAGAACATTTATAATTAGAATTTATAAGAATATGAACATACAAAATGGCATTGCAATGGCCATTGAAGGAGGTTGCAACTCTCCATCCTCCACGCGATCCTTGGTAGAAATGAAGTGGAGCGCACTCACCTCAAGCAGAGGCTTTAATCATGTTGGTCGTCACTAATGGAGATGCTCTGCCTTCCACCACTGCTAAAATCAAGCACGACAACTCACGTCAAAACTTAATTTTGGTAATTGAAATCCTCCATTTGATCTTCTGCGTGTGAAATTGGCAGTCAAAACTATGTGGAGATCATATTGATAGACGTATATACGACAAGGAGATTACGTTGTCGACGATGACGAGGCACAGGTAGAGATAATGCAAACAATGATTTCCTCCTTTCCTTTAACTATTGAAAATCGATCAACGATTCAGATGACTTCAATGGTAATCATTCTGTCTCAACCATTTCCCACCGTTGATTGGAAAATTTAGCCTAGGATTTCTAATATGGAAACGCTTACGGCGTAATAAATTCTTATTAGCAGAAACTATAGCTTTTTTAGCCCAAAGACTTACTTATTAACTTACACCCTTTATTAACTTAATGTTTAGCCTATGGGGTGAAAACTTAATAGGTTAACATTTCTAGTTTCACCTTCAGCTTGTATTAACCCTTTCCAAGAAATGTGATGATATTCCAAGTGCTGCTGTTGAATTCCAAGGGTTGCGTTTAAGTGCCAAGATGCTGCGTTTCAATACCAAAATCTGCGTTTGAACTCCCAAGGCTGTTGTTCAGTACTAGATGTCGTGATTAAGCTCCGTGATCAGATTCTGCAGAGAGGAACTGGGGTTTGCGTCCTAATTACTTCCTTGACAAGTTCGAAGACATAACCAGAATTATGTGCAAAAATCAATTCCATCGGTCTCTTATAGAATTCCCAAAAAAGCATCGAACACATCCTTTTATCCTTGACTTGCGCGATTTGAAGCAAATATTAATATTTGCTTCCCCTTCAATATACCACCTTCAAGACATCGGCTAGGAAAGATAAGTGGGCCCCTTTTAAAAGATGGCAATGAATACTTAAATTCTTATTAGCAGAAACTATAGCTTTTTTTTTTGCCCAAAGACTTACTTATTAACTTACACCTTTTATTAACTTAGTGCTTAGCCTATGGGGTGAAAACTTAATAGGCTAACATTTTAATTAATTATTTATTTATTTTCTAGGCGAGAGGGGACATTACAGTCCTCCCTTCCCGGGATTGCTGGCCCTCTAGCAATTGCAAATTAGGATACTGCAGAATCTCTTCACCTTCCCATGTTGCATCCTCAATTGGTAAGTCCTTCCATTTTATCAGATATTCCCAAACCATCTTGTTTCTCAACTTCCTTTCTCTCCAATCAGCAATACCTTCAGGAATTAATAATAAATTCCCTTCCTCATCTAGTGGGGACAACTTTGGAGATGCAATTGTGTGCTAGCCTAATGCCTTCTTGAGGCATGAAACGTGAAACACATTATGTATTTTGCCGCCTTCTCCAACTCATATGCAACCTTCCCAACTCTCCTTAGTATCCTGCACTGCCCATAGAAACGAGGTTTTAGTTTTTCTGCACCACTCTTCTTTAATGTGGATTGCCTATATGACTATAGACGCAAGAAAACCAAGTCCCCAACCTCAAATGATCTCTTAACTTTATGCCTATCTATATACATCTTTTGTTGATTCTGAGCATGTTGAATGTTATCTTTCAATGTCCTAAGGATATCCTGATAATTTTGTATTGCTTCCTTCACACGAGGGACACTGCTATCATCAAAAGACAAATCCACAAATGATAAAGCATCATATATGTACAAGGCCCTAAAGGGAGACATGTTAATGAACATATGAAAGGTGGTATTGTAACAATACTCACTCAAATGAAGCCATCTAATACAAGCACGTTGCCGGCCTAAAACATAGTTACAAAGGTAACCCTCAACCTATTTATTTACTATCTCAGTTTGGTAATTGGTTTGAGGATGATAGCTAGTGCTTGGTGTAAATTCTATGCCTGCTAATCGAAACAACTCCTGCCAAAACATACTAATAAATCGGTTATCCCAATCACTAACTATGGTCTTAGGAAGACCATGCAACCTAAACGCCTCGCTTAAAAATAAATCCGCAACCTAAGGTGTTGAATAATTTGTAGCAATGGCGAAGAAATCTACATACTTTGTTAACATGTCCACAACTACAAAGATGCAATCTTTCCCCTGGACTCGTGGAAGTCCTGTACAGAAATCCATGGATATTCCTTCCCACTTTTGTTCAAGTATAGACAATGGCTGAAGAAGGCTTGCAAGATAGGTGTGTTCTGACTTGTTCTACTGACAAGTCAAACACTCTCTAACATGCTGCAACACATCGTCCTTAAGACCCTTCCAGGTGAATCTCTCACACACTTGATGATATGTTTTGAAGAAACCTAGATGTTGTACTAGAGGGGATCATGCAATGCCCACATAATCTTGTCCTTCAATTTAGATCTTGGTACATGAAAATTTTGTTCTTATAATTAATCACATCATCTACTACAGAATACTTGTCATCCTGCACCCGTCCATCAACCAAATCACAAGCAAAAGTGTTTTTAGTATACTTGGCTAGCAATTGAGATTTTCAATCAGCTAAAATCTCAGTGAGAGCAAAGGGTGGGTTTCCTGGAAAGGGGCATCAACAACAATATTGTAGGAAATAAGGCAGCAAGCAACTAAGAGGGGGGGGTGTGAATCAGTTGCTCCAAAAACTCTAACTCTTTAAAACCCTTAAACCTTGAAACCCTTATGTATAAAACCCTTATCTCTGATTTAGAATGAAACAAACATGTATGCACAAATCAGAAAAACATCCGCAACACAACACAGGGATTTTTATCGTGGAAACCTAAATTAGGGTGAAAACCACGATGGGGCTTGAACCCACAATAAGACTAATACCTTGTTAGAAGTATAAGCTTATTACAAATGAGGAATGCACATACATTTAGGCACACTGCCTAGAGCTCACTGCTCAAACTGCCTTGGGCTCCAACCCTAAGGAAGACTTGTTGTCTTACAAACACAAATCAGACTACAATCTGATGAATTTATGAACTGTATAGTAGCATCTATTTATGCCTTGGTCAATTCCATTGAATTCAATCAGATATTTGTTGCAATTCTCTCTGACTCCTTCAGATGAGCAATTCAACCTTCACTAGATTTGCACAACTACTCCACAAGCAATCCCTAGTGTCCGCGATCAATCATTCTCTTGCACAACCAAACACTTTGCCCTAATTCATCAACCTTATATCAAGAACAACTTGGCAAAGACCTAACTTTCAATTTTCCTCTCACAGCGCCAAAATCAACAATCTTGATCAAAGCATATCAATCAAACATAGCTTAGATCCTTCATAACCACCTCAAGATCAAACTCTTCCATAAAACGTTTTACTAATCAAGTCGGCCAAAAACATACGAAAGTTTATCACCAACCGAAGAAATCCTCCAAACTTGATCACCACAATCAATGTGAACTGCCAACTCAGCAGGCACATAATCCAAGAACATCCTTAGGCACCATGAAGTTCAAACAAACAATCAAATCCATCCCAACTAACAGATTTGTCAACATTCTATGCTATCCCCCAAGAACACTATCATCTTCCTTTGTAACACTCGAAAATGCCTTGCGGACCTTCAGAATCACAAACCCTTTGAATGGAAGACACATCACCATGTCTTAAAACATATTCTCACTTGCGCAACCAAAGATCTCAACCTATGTGAGTGTGCGAAGCCAATCTCTACAACTCTGTTACACTGGCAAACAGTAAAGTAGCCAGTCACCATCTGTGATCTCATAACTTACTCAAATCTTCATGTCAACACCTGAAACTTGACATGGACTTGGTAAACAACATTTACATCATCCCATGATGTGCACGACTTCTCATCCTCAGTAACCGTTCCTCACCATGCCTCTGAACATACTGTTCCTCTAGCAAAACTGCTTAACAAACATGTTGACATCAATGACAATACATCCAAACTTGCCAACAAATATTCCTTTTCCCCTTAATATATTCTACATCAAAATCATACGCCTGAATCTTGCTTACCCATTTTTATTGTCTTTCATTGAGATCTTTCTATTCTAGGAAATACTTAAGATTGTTGTGATCAGTCCTAACAACAAATTTTGCACCCACTAGATACTGTCTGAACTTAGCTAGTGTGTGCATGATGGCTTGCATCTCCTTGTCATAAGTGGAGTACAATCTCACTGGATCTCTGAGTTTCCTTCTTTCGAATGCAATAGGGTGCTTGTTCTGCATCAGAATTGCACCAATTCCCTAACTTGATGCATCACACTCAACAACAAATGGTTATGTGAAGTCAGGTAGTGCCAACACTGGACATGTGCTCATGACCTCCTTGAGCTTATCAAATGTCACCTATGCCTCATCAAGCCAATGAAATGCTCCTTTTTTTGTAAGATCTGTCAAGGGTGATGCCAACTATGAAAAACGTCACAAAAATTTTTAGTAATAAGTATTGGAGTTGATGAAAAACTCAACCCCACAGCTCCCAAGAATCACCAGCATGCAAACACCTATCATAGAAAGAGAGAAGCAAAAGTTATGGAGGCCAGAAACAACAAATCTGTGGAAGAGGAAACATCCTCAATTGATTCAATAATAACGGGATGAGAATTACAAAATACAAAGAGATCAATCCTTATAAAGGAGATCGAACACCAAAAAGTGGAGAAACCTAGGTTGCATGAATAATTAATAAAAGAATTAATTATAACATGCCTAAAGTTTAGCTTAAGTAAACTAGAGATAAAAAGGTGACTTAATAATTAAATCAATAATGATTTAATTAATAAGTGAATAAGGTGTCTTAATAATTAAATCAATAATGATTTAATTAATAAGTGAATATATTTTTACTCTAACACCCTTAAAATAAACTTAGGGAGAAGCTAAAAACCTAGAAACAACTACTTGAAACAGTAAATTTGGGTTCCGACAACAAGGTATGATTAGGTACCCAAGAACAAGAAATCTCTGTAAAGAGGAGAAAAAAGAGAAAACCCAGTGGGAAAAACCCCTCAAAAAAGAGATGAAGCCTAGTGAAGGACTGAAGAAGCCTCCAAACTAGAGAATATCCCAGAAGATAGGAACAAAGGAAGAACATGAAGAACATTACTGAAGCATGAAGCTGCCAACACTGTCGAGGAATAACTGCTAGAACCTCCACTATAAAAGAACATGATCAAGTAGAGAAGACTGTAAACCAAGCCTGAAGAGCTGATCAATCGAAGGTGAAAGGTTGCCTCCAAAACAAGAATGGAAGAGTGTCCATATGATAAATGATTCATCTCACCGAAAATGAATAGGTACCTAGCCACTGCATCCACCTAGTACATAGAAACAAATACTGAATATATAGCTTACTCCATCGAACCAAGGAAGCATTAGAACCAACAGGAAACCCCCCCCCCCATAATGTTGAGCAGGGAAAGGCATGACAGGTACACTGAACCAGAATGCCAAGAACAACTGCATGACGAAGAACAAGGGACATAGAAAGTGTTGAAGAAAGTACAAACACATATAAAGGATGGTGTTGTGGAAGGATCACTCTCTTGACACACATCATGAGGCTAATGTCATGGAAGGAACACTCACTTGACAAAAGTAAAACAAACCCCCCCATGACACTTTATAATATAGTGCGAGTACAAATAGACACAGAAGTCCAAGAGCCCAAGCATGTATCAGATGGCACTTTATCCCAATGTGTTTGCAAACAAGAAAGACTACATAAATAGATGTTTACAATGCTCAAGAATAACAAGAAAGCTGCAGAAATATGAATAACAGCTAACAGGGAGTCACCCCATGCACGGAAAACGATCCTAGAACCTGAAACAACCAAGATAACCACCAGATTGCAAAAACGCAAAAAACTGAATATAAAGTACCTGGAGCAGATTCTGGTTGTGAGACCCATAAAATAAGATAGAGCATAGAATCAGTTTTCCAACGTCATGCGGAAGTTGAAAAACGGAGTCCGAATGAGCAAGATATGGCTCCCGGAGTGCAAAATAGAACCCTGACTTTGACTGGCAAAAATAGCTGCAAGACGGCAAAATCAGGAAACCAAACCCAAAAAATCAAGTCGGGCTCGAAACCAGCTTTCTGATGATATCTTGTTTGTCAAAAAACGATACCATATGCTCAAGATATGAGCAAAAAACCACAATGGGCTCATTATGAAAAAAAAGGGCAAGCTGTATGACGGATTGGTGGCCGTCAAATTTAACCCTAATCTCAGACCTGTGACTATTGATATCATCAACACGGAAATCGAGGCGACGTGAAAACTGAGGTATTTTTTTGCCTTGCAAAGCATGTCAAGGTCGTGCATGCAAAAAAGTGGGCCCAGATTTCAACTATGTCCAAATTAGACGTGCCTTATATGAAAATATGGGTTTTTGGGCCTTCCGGATGTAGCCGTGATGTCGGTTTTTGCCCAAAGTGCTCTGAAAAATAACTCCCCCCCAAATCCACCAAAATCCAAGACAAAAAGCTCTCCAAGACACAGATCTGAAGAACTAGGCTGAATCTCTCATGAAGAGAACAGGGGCATGAAGATCTAGAGCTCTAATACCATATTGGAGTTGATGAAAAACACAACCCCGCAGCTCTCAAGAATCACCATCATGCAAACACCTGTCATAGATAGAGAGAAGCAAAAGCTATGGAAGCCAAAAACAACAGATATGTGGAAGAGGAAACATCCTCGATTGATTCAATAATAATGGAATGGGAATTACCAAATACAAAGAGATCAATCCTTATAAAAGAGATCTAACACCAAAAGGTGGAGAAATATAGGTTGCATGAATGATTAATAAAAGAATTAATAATAGCATGCCTAAAGTTTAGCTTAAGTAAACTAGAGATAAAAAGGTGACCTAATAATTAAATCAATAATGATTTAATTAATAAGTGAATAAGGTGTCTTAATAATTAAATCAATAATGATTTAATTAATAAGTGAAAATACTTTTTTACTCTAATAATAAGAACACAAACTCAAGAAGCCTCTCAACTCTGATATGTTCCTAGGAGGCGACCAATCTAAAATTGCTTGTATTTTCTCCTGGTGTACCTTAATACCATTACCTACAATTACATCCCAGATAAAGAATCTCAGACATTCCAAACTCACACTTGGAAGCCTTCCCAAACGACTGTGCCTTCATGATACCCAAAACCACATCCAAATGCTGCAAATGATCATTTCATGTCTTGTATATTTATATATCGTCAAAGAAGACAAAAACACATATTCACAACCGCTCACAGAATGTGTTATTCATGCAAGATTGAAACTGTCATGTCCCCATTTTGAAATAGGATTCAATAATAAATGACAATTAAATAATAATAAAAGATAATTTAATAAATAAAAATGATATAATAATATATTGTTCAAATAAATAATATGTATTTGAAATATATATTATTAATGATAAATTAACAATAACATATTACAAACAATGAATATCAATAATATAAGATATAATTAATATAATAATATAATGTATAGTTGATACAATATATTAATAAATAAATATGTATCGAATGCTAAATAATAAAAATATATCAAATATTATTAATAATATACAAAATAATTACAATACTAATACATTCACAAGTTGGAAGTCGTGGCTCCCTCAATACGAGAATGCTGACCTTTGTGGATTAGTCGCATACCCTTTTTCCACGTAGATACAAAAGTGACAAAAGGGATATAGGAATGGGGGGAACTCACATGGAATAGGAAGTTAAATACAGACCATCATTGTTGCATCGAGTATTCTGGACGACATAATAATTTCATGGACATTGTCCGTGTATGATGCCAGCAATTATCATCAGACAAAACAAGATTTGGGCATTCGAATACAACTTCGTCTCCTTTTCCAACTTAAAGATTAGCATCGATACGAATGGAAGACCAAACTGACATTTGTGCTCTTTAGTCACCCTTAAAAGACAAGTTGCAACTGTCATCGTAAGTTTATATAATTCACTCAGCGAACACATAGTAATCGACACTTTGAAAGTCAAATGAAAAAACACGGCATGGTATGAGCATAGTAATTAATAATTAATAATTAATGAGGCATGGAAACATTACGGTCAAGGTCATTGACAAAGAGAAATCAGAAACAATCCAAAACGTTTCTAAGGAACCGTAATTATTCATAAGGGACACTAATGGTGAAAACGGCTATCAGCCAGCCAACAATGAAGAGTAACATTATTAGCCAAAGGGGAAACGTTAATAATATGGATATGGGGAAATAAGGATCAGACTCCATATCTACTATCATATTAAAACGACAGTCACAATTAGTCAAGATGTGATTATGTTTTGCAATTAAGAAAAGACACAGATCAAAACTATGACAGTATCATCGTCTTGGATGAAATAGGAATGATGAGAGGATGTGAGTTCCCAAGGGACTACCACTTGAGAGGAGGGAATGAGCCTGAAGGAGGATAACGAAGAGGAGTGGATAGGAGATCAACATTCAGACCCGATAGCAAACTCGACAACCATTGTACTGTATAGTTGAGCTGCAGATCAGAACTTGTCATATTCATCTTAAGTCAGAGTTAAACCATATACACATCAATACAATAATCTTTAGCAACTTTAGGCGTGGGTAAATAATATATTTTATTCACACATCAAGAAGGATCATTACTAGGGGGAAATGGCATGACTTATCCTTATTCATATCAATCCAATCAAGTCTTGGCACAACCATCATATTTGCATAGCACTATTGAAGTAATAGTAGATAGAATTGTCAGAGGGCCTACAATGATCAATTCAATATTCTCAAACCCTTGATGCTATTGATGCATACCATAGAGGAGTTGGCCAACAAATATCAAACCACATAATTAATTAGATTGAACCAACTTAATAGTCATCAAGACTAAGACAGTGATATTATAAAGAACTGATATACTTTGACATATCATATTCAATGCATACTTACTATTTATATCAAACAAAGGATTGACTACGAGCTATATAGAAAGGAATCTATTGCAGTTCAAATAACAATATAGAGAAAACCCTAAACAATCTCCTTAGCGAGCATTATAGCAGTATTAAAACATTGAAAATTGATAGTTGTATTTTTAGTCCCAATAGGGGACATTACAAAGACATTGCTAATACATTTGTGAGTCTGAATGGCATGAAAAGGAACTCAAAGTGCCCGTAGTGACAATGAAAAGCAGTCTTATGTATGTCTTCTTCCTAGACAATACTCTGATGATAGCCTGAACAAAGATCAATTTTAGAAAAATACACGGTCATGTGTAACTCGTCTAGAAGCTCATCGATACTGGAAATGGGGTACATGTTCTTTATGATCTTGTTCAGGGCTTTGTAGTCAATGCACATGCATAACGACCCATCCTTCTTGACCAATACAACTGAAGAAACGAAAGGGCTGGAACTAGGACGTATGTGACCCATTTTCAATAGTTCCTTGATTGTTTTTTCAATATCCTTAAAATGATGTGGGCGTTTGTAGGGCGTCGTGATAATAGGCTTTGCGCCCTCCTCAAGCTCAATGACATGCTCAAACCCACGAACAAGTGGCCGACCAAAAGGAATATCCCCAAATAGTGCATTGTGCTTATCCAACACTATCTAGATATCAATATGATATTGTGGTTCATTGTTGGGGAGCAATTTACTGGACACAAAGCACTAGGCTGCCCACTCCACATCATCGTGTTTGAATAGAGCTTCCATCCTACTTGCTGAAACTACTCAAGGACCACCATCTGCCATAGCCGTAAATACAGTTTTCTTACCATCTACTATAAATTCCAGCAATATTTGTTTAAAGTCCTGAACATACCGCTCAAGTGACTCTAACCACTCGAGACCCAAAAAGGCATCCACATTGCTACGCCCAAGCACATAAAAGTCACTTGTTAAGGTGAGGTCTCCAATCTGAATGCACAGAGAGGGAATCACTTTGGTGCAACTCAATGGAAAACCATCAGCAACTATGACACTGAATCTTGGAAACTCCTCGGTCTAAAACCCACGTTTCACTACTAACCCCTCATTAATAAAATTAAGTGTGGCTCCACTGTCTACTAAGCAAACCATTCGTTGTTCCTTAAGTACACCTTTCAGCCAGAAAGGGCAGCTATAAGGAACTCCAAAAAGGGTAGCAATGCGTGGAGTCTCTTTAGCTGAAGTATCCTCCAACTCTATCTGTGGCTGGTCCACCTATGCATCATCCTCATCAGTATTGACCTCCTGCTCATCCTACACTTCATCGTCAGAAACAACCTCAATCAAATGTGCTTTGTCTTTCAAAAGGCAACAATAACTAGGCTCCCAAGGTTCCTTATAATTGAAACACAACTTTTTCCTTTTGAGTTCATTCCTGGACTCTTGATGTTCTTCTGCTGATTAAAACTCTTTTTTATCAAATTTCCAAGGGTTGAAACTTTTCTTTAGTGGCTGGTAAGGTGTGGCCTCCAAGTCAAGGGCTAACCCGTCAAGGGCTAACCCAATAGCATCATCTAATATATTAGGCCTATGAGCCTTAACCAACCCTTTCAATTTGTCACTTAAGCCTTCTACAAATAGTATCATGACTCTCTTTTGTGACATATAAGGAACCATAACGAAATATTTTTGGAACTCATTGATATGAGTTTCCACATGTCGTACCTACTTCACTTGAGCCAATTCCTTGTAATAGACTTCTATATCTTTTCTGTCAAAACGAGTAATTGAACTTTTCACAAATTCTTCATAGGACTGTATCATGGCATGATCATGGGATATTAGTCCATGGTGCCACCAATCATATACCACTACCTCCAAGCACCTGGTAGCAAAATATATTGCCTTTTCCTCTTCCATGGGCTTGAGTGTTAAGAATGTGTCTAACTTATGAACCCATGACCTTGCTGTTATCTTTTCAGTCCCATCAAAGGTTGGTATAGAAACTTTATTCAATGCATCCTTATTTTCCACAAGTTGTGTGACCTGCCTAACTTGCCCTCTATGCCTCCTTTCTTGTCTCTCTAGACGATTTCTAGCCTTGTCCTTTCACTGATTCATGAACTGATTCAAGTTAATTAACTGTCTTACATCAGCTGGAAGGTTCATGTATTCATCATGGGCCACCATAACATCATTTGTGATGTGTCTCTGCTTCCTCTACCTGTGGAATTGTTTCTCTTTCAATTTGACGAGGTAAAAATGTGGGACGTAATGGTCAATCAGACCTTGTATCCGCTAACCTCACAAAATCAGAAGTTGCTCTATCTTGGTTCCCATGCCCGGCTTCACTTCTATTGTGTTCACTACTAGACCTTCTTGATCTTGTACAATCAACTCTCAATTGACCCATTGTTGTGATCATACGATCTTAAAATTGTTGCAACATTTGTTGCTGCTGTTGGGCAAAGAGGTCAACAAATGGTTGTGTTGATTTTTCATATCCCTTGGTGGGCTTTCTGCTCTTCTCTCACCCATTTCTTCCACAACAGGATTACCTACAGCTCCTTCTGCTTGTTGTCTTGACCTACTTCTAGTGTTATATCTGTGTGATCCCCACCATGCAATGCAATACCACTAACCAGGAGTCATCGAATATGACATGCAATGAAAACCCTCTTCATTAACTGCCTTAAAACTGTCATGCAATGATATACCCTGCAGGCTGGCAGGATTTGTGGCTCTGATACTACTGAAATATCCTTTCTTCTGATTGTTGTGTAAATTACAGAATGATCTTGTTTGAATTCATCAAATTTGTTTCATAACATGGATTTATTTATTCATGCAAATAGAGAAATTCATACAATAGATACATATGAAGATTTTTTAAGAAATTGAAGCTTCCTGATTACTTAAGATTGAAATAACAGATTCGTCACCTACTTGAATGAAGCTTGAATAAGTAGGGTAGTCAGAATTTTGTTAAAGCAAATATATGACAGAAGGTATGGATTCCTTGAGTGCGTCTATCAGATATTTGTGGCTGTATGCAGCCGACTGCTTTTGGTGTCCCAGATTCACCTTCAACTTGGATTAACCCTTTCCAGGTCCTGCGATGATATTCCTAGTGCTGCTGTTGAATTCCAAGGGCTGCATTTAAGTGCCAAGATGTTGTGTTTCAATGCTAGAAGTTGTGTTTGAACTCCCAGGGATGGTGTTCAATACCAGAGGCTGCGATTAAGCTCCATGATCAGATTCTGTAGAGAGGAATTGGGGTTTGCGTCCCAATCACACAAAATTCAAGGTTTCCATCCTGATTTCTTCCTTCACAAGTTCGAAGACATAAGAGAAAATAATATCCAGAATTATGTTCAAAAATCAATTCCATCAGTCTCTTATAGAATCCCCAAAAAAGCAGTGAACACATCCTTTTATAATTGACTTGTGCAATTTTAAGCAAATATTAATATTTGCTTCTCCTTCAATATACCACCTTCAAAACATTGGCTAGGAAAGATAAGTAGCCCCCTTCCCTTTTAAAAGATGGCAATGAATACTTTAAATTCTTATTAACACAAACATAATAGGCTAACATTTTTAATTAATTAATTATTTAATTGCTAGGCGAGAGGGGATATTACAATCTGAGCGAGTATTTTAGCTCACATTGTGCTAGAGTTATTTTTCCAACATAGAATACTACGTGTTCAATTGTGTGATTACTTCAGTTCCCTGTAATTTACTAGTTTTATTATTGCCTAGTGAGTTCCAATCTTTCATGTTCTTCATTAATGTATTGTTGATGAATTATCAAAAGGAATCTCCACCATAGTTTAAATATCAAGTGGTATTGTAATGTCCCTTTACTATCTTGCACTAGAATTTTGCCCTAATATCACAATTGCACAAGATTTGGATTAGGGTTTACCACATATAGGATTTCTTTAGTTATGTAATCCCAAACATGAAATCTTGTAACACAGTTAAGGTTCATATATAATAATAATGTCATAGTTAGATTTCTTAAAATTATGAATGACATATATAAGGAATGCAAATCAATTAGATAGATTGTTGAAGATGACCCAACCATTGAAGTGATAAGGTAGGGCAACTTGTCGAGGTGCCCTAGAAAACTCTTACCCTAGGCCCAAGAGGGGATACATTGTTCCCCCTTGGCCCCATGTGGCCCTTGCCATGCATATGAGGTGGGCTACCTAGTGTAGGGTCCTATCGCCGTTCTCCTCGATCTTGCCATTCCTAACTTGCTTCTAATGATTGAAAACCCATTCCCCATGGTAGGGATTGTGAGGAGCATTCACAACAAGGTGCCCTGAAAGCCTAACCTTTCTAATCCCAAAGGCAGTCCACTTTGTCCCCCTTTGGCCTCATGGGGACTTCCTAGTCACAACTGTGAGATGGCATGCTTAGTAGGTGGCCTCATCGTCATTCTCCCAATCATGAATACTTCACTTTCCTTACCATGATTAATTACAGCATTTGGGAAATATACATAATGTTTTATACATACTTTTCAGATTAAGTCATTTAACCAGCAATATACCTATCATTGCTAGATAAGGTAATTATAAAATTCACATTAAACCATTGATATATGAATACATATAAGCCTATAGAAATATATATAATAATATATGTATATACATATATATATATATATGATCACTCATTATAGTTTAAGTCTCTATAATGCACAAAGTCCAAACAAGAATAATCACCCAAATACTTGCTATCTAATATTGGTATCAAATGATACTCGTACAAAGATATGGATAATCTGGATTCTGAACTATTCTTTATATTTCCTTTTTGTATCTTTCTCCTTCAGCCGATGATGATCCTCTTTGAGTGATAGTGCATACCTCTTATATCCCGTAATTGGAGCGCTTAGTCACAACCGATCCTCTCTTTAATCGCATCATTCCATAACAAACTTTAGTCTATTCGCAGCACCTATGTCTATCGTGCCTCTTCACTTAAGATTCTTAGTTAAGACTTATAATCTCTATGAATAAACAACTGAATTCTTGCATCATTGATTATCTAATCATCAGTAGACTTCTCCCATGAATCGATATTTCTAATATTAAATACCTGAAATCGTTGCCTCGTCAATAATATCTTTCCTCGAGTCATTTCTCTATGTGTTTATTTACTATCGCTTTATTCCTGTCCTAGTGATAACTTGATTCATATGTGCACGATCCTCAACACATGCCTTGTATCGATAATTCGATACACCCATTCTCAGGATAATATCCTATAAATATTGTTTTCAGCATACAATCAAAGAACGATATAGCGGGAAATCGGTATGAATCCGTACTTATTATTTGCCATCGTTACTATATTATAACCCGATGGTATTACCCCTTTTCGATTATAATCTCTGCTCAATTCCGTAATCTCTAAATTCCTTATATCGCCCTGTGTGGACATGTGTCGGCATTCTTATGTGGAACTCAAAATCTACGCCAACATTCACAATATTGATTGCAGACCAATATACTTAATCTCGGGCGACAGAGATAGCTGCCACGACAGTGATTTGACTCAAGGGAAATATTAATATATTGTTATGAAGTCGCAATCGTGGTGTTTGATTTTATTGACTAGCATGAACTTATAATATCCGATTCTCAAGACAGACCTGACACAAAGTGTTGTTCAGCAAATATTATCAATTTTGAATTACTATATAAATCGTCAAAACACTACGGTAATTAGGGATTTTTTGAGAGGAATTGAGAGCTTAGTTAAAATCAATTAGTTAGGACTACAATTTTGTCTCCAAATGAGACATCACAAAATTGTAGATACATGGATGCCATGAAATCCTCTGCGGGACATGACAGGTATCAAAGCAAATATTGAATCCCATAGGTGAGAGTGAGAACTAGGAAGCATGGAGAGAGGTGCACAAAATATTGATGGTGAAGCAAGGTTCCTCAAGCTAGAAGCTGATGTTGCAAATATTTCTCAGTCAATGGAGACGATGAGAGGGATCAAAGAAGCTTTCACAAAGAAGATATTTTCTTTAGAAGATGCCTCAAGCAAGGGGAAAGCCCTCACCATTGAGGAAGAAGAGTCCTCACATAGTGAAACAAGCCTACCAAGGGTTCCCCAATTCAAGCTTCATGCAAAGAATGAAATTCCACAATTCAAACAGAAGTTAATGTGGAGAAACTTGGATCATTGGTGAGCCCAATTGGAGGTATACATTAACATGTATTCTCTTACTTAGGAACAAAAGATTTCCTTTGCTAAGCTTTAACTTAATTTGAAGGTGAAAACAAGCTCCAATTAGTTCATTGGATTGACTTAAAAAATGATTAAAAAATAACCTCATCCATTTTGTCAAAGTTCTCGATTCGGGTACAGGTACAGGATATGGATTCAGGTACACATGTATGGCAAAATAAATTCCTTGGATACAGGTACTGGTACATCCGTACACACACATAAGTGCACATATATTATATAAATTTACATACATATACAATATTACACACACACGTAATAAAACTATATATACTACAAGTACAAGTGCATATGCTGCGGATCACCATCGGAGGTGTGAAGATGATGCTACACAGACACTGCATGAGTTTGGAAGGCACAGACAATTTCAAACACAGCCCTGGCCAGTGATTTTAGAACTACAGAGACAATTTTTTCACGCTACCAAACCCAGTGCGAACCCAGGCCTGCACCCACACCAGGCCCAGTAACATAGCATTTGTCATAGGAAAAATGTATGGAAGTGGCAATTTTTGAAACAGAGAGACAAACAGAATGTCTAAGAGTGCATTAGTGAGTTGTATGGAAGAGTGCAGTCCAAATGGAGAAAAATGTGCAAGATGAGGAGGTATTGAAAAGTTACATCAGGAACCTTCACAACTACCTCCAGAGGCTTTTATTCTCATTCAAGCTAATAAACATAGATAACATGTGCCCATGCTCACAGCCTTGAGGTAGACTCTCCTCAATCCTCTCCAAGGATAAATGGAGAATGCTACTAGCACAAAGAAGATATCTGCAAAACATTGTGACCATTGTCAGCATCCTCACACAGACTCATCTTGTTGGAAGCTGCATTTCAAGAAGTGCCCCTATCAAAAAGGTGTGAAAGGTATAAAGATCTCCATGCCTACTGTAGACGAAGAGGGTAAGACATCAAAAACTGATTGTAGTTCAAATGTGTATACCATAAATTTTAGAAAAAGGCATTTACAATCGTTTAGCATTAAGTTTCAAGTCAAGAATGTTAAAGTTGATGCATTTTTCGAATCATGTTCACAAGCTAACCTTATATCTCGACATTTAATTGGTAGACTTACTCTAGAGACTTATCAACACCACACACCTTATGATTTGGGTTGGATCAATGATGGTGCTGATTGGCATGCGAGTTGACTATGGAGATTGAAGCTTGCTATTCAACACCAAGCTTACTGATGAACTGGTTGGGGACATTGTGCCTTTGAATGTGTGGAAGTTGTCTGGCAGCCCCTACATGTATGAGAAAAAAATTGTTTATTAACAAAGGGCAAACAAATACTCTTGATCAAAGGTTAGCATAGCTTCATGCTGTTATAGCCTACCAAAGGCAAGAAAGAGCAATTCATGGAGATAGGATCTTAAACGGAAATACCCAAATCATTCCCTTTGAGGTGAATAGAAAGAATGTTGATTAAGTTCCTTCAACTTCAAGCTCTTTGATATTAACAAATTATTTAGACAATTTGAGATAACAATTTTATAAATCCTAGTTGGAGTGGTGTAAAGTAGAAGGCAACCAAGTCATCCATCAAGAGGAGCATCCCTCTTATTCTGGGTCTTCATTGCTTTTGGAGATCAAACACTTCCATATCAGGGAGGTCTGCTTTAAAAAGGGATTGGTTTGACTTCATCGCAACAAAATGCAATTCATGAAAACACTTCACTGACAGAAGAAGAGATTTTGATACTAAGCCAAATACTTGGATGCTTGAGGAATGAAATGTCTCTAAGAAAGCTTTGGCAAACAAGAAAACTAAGGAAAAGTAGTGTTTCTTCCTTTTGAACAAAACCATCCGTTTTAACAGGCAGTGGTATCCTAACCCGTAAGAGCAGTTTCATACTGAGGCAATGCAGTGACTTTTGCCAGTGGCAATTTTGCATTCACTGGGGCAGTTTTGAATTCGGCCCCTGATGTCAAACAGCAGCTTCTTTATGCAACTGAGAGCAACCCGGGCATTCCAACCTACCGAAATGTTCAGCTTCCTTACAGTTATGTTCTTGATTGTAAAGCATAAAGAAACTATCATATGTTGGAATTAGGTAGGTGGCATGGAATTGGAAATAGAAGTAGATTCAAGAGGGTTCACAGTTCCAAAAAGTCTGAGTTAAGGGAATTTTCAAGATAGTTTAGTGTTAGGGAGTTAACGAGTAACACTAATCGTAGAAACCAAATTAATAGTGGTTCAGGCTAGTTGTGTGCCCAACTGACTTGAGATTGTAATTTCTTTTAAGTTTGTAACTAAAATAAACATTTTGACTCACATTTTGCTAGTGTTTTCTCCCACACGTGTTATTCTCCAGGATTAAACCGTTGTCTTCACTTGTGCGATTGCCTACTCTCAATTTCCTGCAATTTTCACATTTAGCTATCACTTATTGCATTCCAATATTTCATGTTTATCATTCAATCTATTGTGGATGAAGTCCGATGAACTATTGAATGGAATCTCCATCGCAGCTTTAAAATCAACTCGTAAAAGTTAACCATTTATCTATGTTTTGTTCAATATATTGCATGCAAGTGTGATAACTTTTTGGGGTAAAAAAGGTAAGCACTAGAATTGCCTGAGAATGAACATACAGGTTGTGGAAAGAAATAATGAAAAAGCCATGCTAATATGAAAGATGGGCTAAGGAGAAACACCAACCAATTAAGTATTCTAAATCATAAAGACTAAACTAGAATCAAATGACAAACACAGGAAATTAATGTGAATAATCACCACCGAAATGGCTGCATTTGTCATCCAAACTTATTTCAACTCTTAGGTCCTTAACCAGAAATGACAATGCAGGTATATTCTTCAACAGTTTTCAAAAATTATGTTTTGTTAAAAACCAAAGCAACTGTAGCAGTGAAAAGTTGGATACTCTTGGCATGTCATTTGAGAGCTGCAAATCCTATACCAAAAAAGTAATTTAAATGATGGCAATTTATTTCAATCTTTACCATCTACATTTTGCATTGCATCCATTGTTGTCGTCTGGTTAGGATCAAATCCAACAATGCCAAGTGCTTTGTTGATCATCTACAGCTACAACAACCTATGAATAATGCATCAGTTTAGAACAAGTTTTGGCGGAATATTTAGTTTGGTTATAAAAGATGAACAATCTCAAATACCTAAACTGGTCAGTTGAAATGTCTGTGAAAAAGCACTAAATCCAATGTTTGTTAAATCAAGCAATGAAAAAGTGACTAAAATGTGAAAGAAGTTTTTGATTCTATGAGTGTGAAGACATTGACAGCCAAATAATTTACCATCCATGAATTGCATCGAATTCATTGTTGTTTGGTTCAGATCAAAAGAGAAGTGCAAACGACATCACTGAGTGTTTTGTTGAGCACCCAGAGCTGCAGCAACATATGCTTTAAAATATCAATTTAGAGCAAGTTTTAGAGATTTATAAAGTGATCAACTACTTTTGAATAAGTACTCACATTGTCATTCTGCAATAAGGACTTTTTTTTGCTTATGTCACCATGCCTGAATGGTTGAAGACTATTTTTTGCTTTTACTTACTACAACCCGTGGTGGAGAATACTCTTCATATTCCTCTATTGTGTCATTCAAGTCTTGACCAATGGCATTGCTTCTTGGATGGCTAGAACTACATTTGTGCATTTTGATTGGACTAAACCATGGTGATCTCCGTCTCAAAGAAATTTCCTCTAAATCTGGGTTTGATTTGAATTTGAAGGAGAAAGGACCAGATTCATGGAGATCTTTTCTAAATTTTTCAACACACCCATTAAAAGCAAATATCTGATCTGGTGTAGTTGGTAAATTTTGGAGTAGCAATTTCAAAAAATTCTCTGATTTTTTTAGGTCTTCATTGCAAGGATCAGCTGCTTTTGTGCCCTCTATAATTGAAACATGAACAATTTAGTAATAAATCAAACATAACAAACCCTTAATATGTCATTGTGAAATGCTTCTATCAAAATTTACCAGTAGTATGATCTTCAATAGAGAAACGCCTTTCTGTATCTTCATCTTCCAATGGAATAGAGACATCTATCATTGAACTCAAGAATTAGTTAGTTTAATCACTGTAACAATCAATCAATTTTTCGTTATCAAAATAACATATTGACATTACCAGTGGTATGGTTTTCAAGATTGAAATGCCCCCGTGGATCATCATCAACTAACAGAGCAACAACATCTATATAATAGCAGAAAAATAGCTTGCTTAGTTCTAAAAAACCATAATAACCATTGAACATATCAATATGAAAATAAAATCTTGGCACTTACTAACAACATGATCTTTCTCATCTGTTTTGTTTCTCTTAATAAAATCCAAAATCTTCAACACATGCTTGCAAATGTTTCCTCTCTTTGCCCATTGACATTCACATACAAGGAAGTTGGGCCCAAACTTTCTAACTAGATACTCTTTTGTTGCAACAGACTGGCTTCTTACCTTATATGTGCAAGAGATATCATATGAATAGCAATCTCTATCTAATACTGCTTTTGACCTCTCCAATGATGTATTGTGGTATCTTTCTTTTTTGAAGTTTGTTCGAAATTCTGATAACTGCAAAAACCTTTTGTTTTTATAGAATGGCTCTACCTTATGAAGAAGCGTACAAATAAGCCAATCCATCCTCCTTGTACATTTTCTAGCATAATCACTTAAATAAACACTCTTAATATAAAAGTGATATGATTCTATGGATGCATTAATTTCTTGACTTGCATTGGAGAAGTTTCGAAAGTCTTTTGTCCATGTAGCTTCACAAACAAACATTGTTACATTTTAGCAAAACAAAAATCAACTAAAATAATATAAATGCGTAGAAACCAAATGTTAGGATTTAGCAATCTTACCAATATGACCATCATCATGACACCAAATTTTTTTGAAGTGGTCTTTGAAATCCTTCTCTTGTGGAAATTCCTTTGTAAATTCGTTAATTAAGTGAATAATGATGTCTTCATTCTTGCTCATTGCACAGAAAATATCACCCAATCTATAAAACATTTTTGTTTCCACATCTTTGTTTCTAGCATACCTAAATCATGGACCTGCGATATTATGAAATTGAAATTTGTATTGAAATTTGTAATGTGGTACGCATATCTTATCATTGATCACTAACCTGTATACACTTTTCAACCATGTCTTGCGTATGTGCCAAATGCATAATTGTGGTCGACAATCAAAAGGCGACCTAGAAACATTGTCAAAGTTTATAAGCAAATTTCCAACCAAATGAAATTTTTCTAGGGTGTAGAGCAGAAAGCTATGTTCTAATGAAAATAATAACCTGAAATAAGTTAAGATTAAAAAACAAACAAAACCTGATTGATTGGTCTGCAGCAACATCATCTACTATAAATGCATTGACATGCCAATCTCCTTTATGCTGTTTTCCTTGTCTATGAACTTCTACAAGCCATTCGTTGATATCCTCAACTTCATTTCTTGAGGATAAGGCCCATGCAACTGGTATGCTAGCCTCTTGCTCGTCAAAAACAAGCAAAGTATATAATTGGAACTGTATGGATAAGCCATAAATGAATTATTATCTTGAAAAGAAAATAATGAGTAAATTGAGAAGCACAATACAATTAACATTGTTCTACTTACACCATGTTTGTTCGTGAAAAATGTGGAATCCAATGCAATTATTGAGTTGTGTGAATGTTTCACCATTATTTCTTGCATCCATGGTGTTTGTATGCCAATAATAAATGGAACATCATCTACAATGTTTGCCCATTGGTAATAAAAAAAATTATCTTTCTCCTCTACATGCCACAAGCTAACACTTACTCTATCATCTTTATTTTTTTGGGATCGAATGGAGTGTATTTTTTTCCATGCATTTAGTACATGCTTTCTAAACATACATGCATCTGTCGTATTCATCAATTCAAGAAAACCATGATCTAAGTGATATCTCTCGCATATTGTGTCAACCTCCACACCCATCAACAATAAGGATTCAAGGTATGATTTACACTCATCTGACAAGCTCAGTGCAAGAGCTCTTGTTGGATCTCCAAAAGAATCATCTTTTTCATGACAAAATTCACCATTAGTGTCGCAATGGCTCCACTCATTGTATGTAATAAGGGCAACACGTGGTCTACCATACATAACCCTAACTTGAAAGTGGGTTTGACAACCCCTTTTCTTTTGAAATTTGCGTATCCTCTGTGGATTTGGAGGTTTATTTCTATTATCCTCTGGGCCAAAAGAACACCAATAACTGTTTATATATGCATGACACCAAAAAATGTATAGGTGAGATGATAAAATTACAACGAAATATGGTGAATGTAAATGTTACATAAGAATAAAACATACAAACATTAAAATAGCAAACCTTGAATACATCTTGGTAGCGTGGTTGGTATATTCTGTAGGGTTGTACTCCATATGTTTTTTGCGTACAAATGTTGTCTTCGTGTTATTCATCAAACCTTCACCTTTCACAAAATCAGTGAGCCTTTCAAGAGGGATTGCAGCACATAAATCAGTCTCACAATTTCCTTCTCCAATGGGCGTCCATTCAAGGTCTTCACTAGAGAAATAATTTCTTTGGTTCACAATGTCTTGCACCTCTAGTTCAAGTAATAACTCCCATTTGTTCGTTCTCCCCATCCTGAGTAACATTAGAATGGTTAGTAATCCCTTATAGAATTGTATTATCAGTTCACCTTACACTAGGACGGTGCATTGTTTATATCGCATCATTTCTAGCTATAAATATTGGGAGTTTTGTAGTAGAATCATTTAAAGATCCCTTTCAAGAATAAATTATTTTAAATTGGACTGAAATGTGTTACAAGCAAAGGTATTTTTCTAGCATATCATATTAAACTGAGACACATACATGCTAGTGAGCAACACTAAATATTTTTTTCTATAATAGATCAAGTGGTAAAGGAAAATGCAACAATGCCATATGCTAGGAACTTTTCTACTAAGAGGCACAACATTGACAGCTAAAAGCCCAATCTAAGCAACCTAACAACTCCTTTTTAACTTCACTTATTGCACTCACTATTGACCATGTAGATGTTTATTTTGTGCACAGACTATAAGAATAAAGATACTACACATACAGTGAACATGCAATCACATAAATGGTGCGTGTAATATTATACATCAACAAAACTAATATTTTTATTATTCTTTTAAAAACATTGTAAGGACATATTTGAAAGTGATAGATGGAACATTAAGAAGGTTTTCATATGCTACAAAGTTATAAAAAATTGTTCTTCTATTATATAGTGGTCTTTGAAAGCCACCTATCCTACAAATTTGGCTGCTTATAGTGTGAATCGTATCATTCATAAATCTATGCCACCAAAATTCAATTTTGAAGAAAGAACAAACTGACAGCAGCTATATAGTTTATGATTTTTTAAAAAGCTCACAAGATATATAATAAATATATAGTATTAGTAGAAGGTGTCACGTTCAAGTACCACTTGCTTTAGAAACACATAAGTTAGTCTTATTTGTGCAAAGTACACAATCCACACAAGAAGGGTAACATTAGTAGAACATATGTATCTACTTTAGATTTTATAAATCTACTCACATATGAAACTTTCTGTTTCATGGTATTAATGATTAGAGTTAATCTTTTAACTTAAACATACATAAATACATTGGTATATTTAATTTTTTTTCCTTCTTCAAATTTCATCCATTGAGTTGTATGTGCAAACTATGAGTTAAAAGCATTCACAACTTATACAAAATTAAAATTAAAATATATGATTCAATTGTACTTGAACTATTTTGCATTAGTAAGAGTTATTAAAAGAGTCACTTCACAAACATTAAATTCTTTAATATTTTAGTAGGAAGGCATTACATCTCCAATTTGTAAAATTAGTCATCTTACCTTATAATTACCTAAAATATAACATCAAATTAATATAATGAATGCCCAGTAAAGTCTCACTATACCTCAAAGGACCACCCTAATCAATGTTTTCTTAAAAAATGTCATACAAACCCGTGTAATCTCCCCTTCTGTAAATACCCTAGTTTTTCCCTAAATCACAAATTCCAAGTAGAACAAAAAGTATAATATAATCATGTACTTGGTTGAGATCCTGCAACATGTTACCAAATCATTGAAACATAATCCACAAAATAGATCTTCATTATTAGAGACATTAAAAGCGTAGATCTTTCCAACTAGGGTGAGGATCATTATTCTAATCATAAGAAATATTTAATTTACGAAAGGTTGTGACTCAAATATTTAATTTTTGAAAGGTTGTGACTCACAAAGGGTCACAATTACCACCCTTTGAAAGAGTCACAACCCTTCACCATTTCTGCCCTTTGTGAGTCACAACCTTTCGTAATTACCACCTTTTGAGAGACCCAAAACCCTTCATCATTGCTACCCTTTGAAAGAGTCACAACCTTTCATAATTACAACCCTTTCGAAAGAGTCACAACCCTTAATCATTGCTGCCCTTTGAAAGAGTCATAACCTTTCAAAACTTTGCCTTTTGAAGAGTCAATTCCTTATTTTCTTCTTATTCCTTTTTCTCTTCTGTTAATTCTTTCTTCAATCACACCTTCCCTTTTCTCCTCCTTCCTCTCTCCTCTTTCAAATGAAGTTCTCTTCTCCCTTTGTAATATCCCCTTTTGTAAATGCCCTAGTTTTTGTCCTAAATCACAAATTCCAAATAGTACAAGAAATAGAATGGAATTAGTAACATTTGTACCTGCAACATGTTAGGGAATCATTGAAAAACAATCCACAAAATAGATAGTCCTTATTAGAGACATTAAAGGAAATCTCTACAGGCGTTTGAAAGAATAATTCACTAGAAGTAGAGCAATCTTCGTGGGGATTACAGCAACAGCCCCGTCAAGGCTATGGACGCTTGACTGGCAGCGGAGCAATATTCAAGATACTTTTGGAGTTAAGAGGGATATAATATATATAGCTTGTCATGGCTAATCTCGGGGATTCTAAGAGGTCTTGTTGAGAGGGAAATAATTCAAGGCTATGGACGCTTGACTGGCAGTGGGGCAATATTCAGGATACTTTTGGAGTTAAGAGGGATATAATATATATAGCTTGTCATGGCTAATCTCGTGGATTCTAAGAGGTCTTGTTGAGCGGGAAATAATTCATTTGCACACACGTAATCATGGATAAAGGTGTTTTGATCCAATATATGATTCTCCTCCCCTTTTGAGTGTGTCTTCTCTCTTCATGATGGCATAAGAATGATTTACCAAGGATTCTGGGTTTGGATTGAGTTTTTATCCTTGAAACAATGAAATGTTTTCAATATTTCACCTGTGGAGTCGCCAGATGTTGTGACCCTTTCACACATCTCCCCATTGCAAATGGGGACCCCTTACTTTTTGGTCCACTTGGCCTTTTTAGCTTTGGTTCTCGGTAGTTCTGGAGTCAATCCCCTGAAATTACTCGTGTTCCAAATGAGAATTGGTGAAGTTAGCCAAGCCTAGAATGGAGAATTGTTTCCTGCCCTTTAGAGTTCTAGTTTTTAAGGCTTTCCTAATCACGAACTCTAAATTTGAATGAAGTGTTCAGTTGAAAATCCTTTGAAGAATAGGCTAGTGAAATTTTAAGTATTTTTGTGAAGTTCTTATTTTTTAGGGTTTCTTTTCCTTTAGGGATTTATATTTTCGGTAAGTTTTGTTGAGTCTCAAACTAGCTTCGATTTGCGTTTGGTGAAGTTCCTATTTTTTAGGGATGTCTATTTTTAGTAAGTCCCAAATTGCACTAATTTCACATTTGAACAAACTATTTATAGTAAGTCTATTTTTAGCAGGTCATTTCGAGCAACTGATCAACATTGGTTGAAGAGGAGAAAAAAGGGTATCCAAATCTACATCTGGAAAGGTGATCGAAAAAAGTAGTTTGAAAAAGAATCTCTTGAAAAAGCACCTTCTAAAAAATGCAGTCTCTTGAAAAAGCATCTCCAGAAAAGCAATTTGAAAAAGCATCTCTTGAAAAAGCATTTCGAAAAAGTCGTCTAAAAGGGTGAAAAAGCAGCCTCAAAAGGTAGAAAAAGCACACACCTCTTCACAAATTTTGAAATGGGGTCAGCGCACAATGTATTGCTAATTCCACAAAAGTGTGAGACCGAGGCAAATAACTTATATAGTGGGAGATGTTCAATTGTTGGGTGAGCACCAACACTCATAAGCATTGCAAGCAAGCCTAAAAGGTTGAGTGGATTGAAGAACCAAGGTGCAAATCAAGTGAAAACATTGAGCAAAGTGGCTAAGTGTTGGCCAAGACCAAGTTGGGAAAGCATAGAGTGAGCAAAGATGGCTAATTGTGGATTGAAATGCATGGAGGAATAACAAAAACGGACCAGTCTTTGAAGAATCCATGTTGCCCAAGTTGGAAGGAGGGAAAGAAATGCAAAAAATGACTAAGTGTTGCAAAATTCCTTGACACGTGCTCATATGCGCCCTGGGCGCAAATCACCCCAAGTCATGGAATTTCTTGAAAGTGAAGAAAATCCTCCATCAGTGCCTAAACACGCCCAAATTGGCAAATTCAATTAGGTTGAGGAATTCCATGGGAATGAAGAAATCCTCCTCAAGGTCTAATTTGTGCAGTGATGTGAAAAATGACTAAGTTTGGACTCAAGGTGGGAAGCGGAAGTGTAGAAAACGACTAAGGCACAAGAAAATCCTCCACTATAGGCCATATACGCCTTGGGCGCAAATCATGACTGGCCAGGGAAAATCTCAAAATGCAAAAATCTTCCCCTGCAATCTAAGTGCGCCTTGGAGCACCAATTTCACCAAGGCATGGAATTTTGTTAAAGCCAAGGAAAATCCTCTTATTTGCTTAAAATGTGTCCAAGTTGGAAGGAAGGAGAGAAATCCAAAAAATGGCTATTGCTTAAAATGTGCCCAAGTTGGAAGGAAGGAGAGAAATCCAAAAAATGGCTAAGTGTTGGAATATTCCTTCACCTTGCCCAAAATGTGCCCAAGTTTGGACAGATAAATTTGTAAAAAATGGCTAAGTATGGATCAAAAAGACAAGGAAAGAAGTTGAAAAATGGTTAAGTGTCAAAAAAAAATCCTTCACAAACGCCAAAATGTGCCCTGGGCGCAAATCCATGGTAGTCAAGGAATTGTAGCAAAACATGAAAATCTTCCTACATGACTAATTTACACTCAAGTCCAAGGATAAAAAATGGCAATATTGGCTAAGTGTTGGATTAAAAGGGAGGTGGAGATCATGAAAAACGACTAAGTATAGATCAAACAAGAATGAAAAATAAAGCCTGAAATATCACCAGAAGAAATTCATGTGCATATAATTTAGTGTCTATGGAAAAGAAAAGTGTTCACATAGCAGGACCTCCGAAAGTATGGTGCACGAAAATGAAATACCTGATGAAATTGGGAATAACCAGCAATTTATGCAGACATATGCTCATATGGAGATCTTGGAGAAAATCCACCAATGGACTCAAAGTGCGTCAAGCAACACTTATCCACCTTTGGCGTGGAATTTGTCTCCGAGATGAAAATTTGCTACCATATTCAGAATAGTGAAAGTAGAGCAAAGGAAATCTTAGAGCTGATTCATTATGACTTGTGTGATCTTATGCATGTCGCTTCATTAAGTGGTTTTTGGTATTATGTTACTTTTAGTGATGACCTTTCTCGTAAGTCATGGATTTACTTCCTAAAAACTCAAGAGTCTGATGAAGTGTTGTCTAGATTTAAATATGTCAAAGCTCTTGTATAGAATTTGTCCAATAAGAGGATCAAAGTTTTAAGGTCTGATAATGGGGGTGAATATACTTGTGGTATATTTCAGAATTTTGTATTGAAGTTGGGATTAAGAGGGAGTTTTGTGTCCCTTATAATCCACAACAAAACAGTGTTGTATAAAGAAAGAATAGGTCTATTGTTGAGGCAGCGAAAGCCATGATCCATGATCAAGGCCTTCAAACATTTCTATGGGAAGAAGCTTCCAGGACAGTTGTCTATGTTCAGAATCGTAGTTCACATCAAATTCTAGACAATATAACTCATGAAGAAGCATTCACAGGTACTAAACCAGATATTAGTCATCTCAGAATTTTTGGGTGTCTAGATTACATTCATGTACCAAAAGATAAAAGAGCTAAGTTAGAACCTTCAAGCAAGAAGGGTATTTTTGTTGGTTACAATGAATCATCAAAAGCTTACAGGGTCTACATTTTGGGTCAAAAGCATATTGAAATCAGCAGAGATGTTTCATTTGAAGAAGATGTAGCTTGCAAAAGATCTAAAGAGTCTAATATGGAAACTGGTAGAAAAGATCTTGAGCCTTCTAAAGATATGGATATTGTTGTCCTTGATTCCCCTTCTGAGATTCAGAGGGAAACTCCTGAGTTAGAAGATCATGTTGATCCTATAGATTCCACTGCTGATCCAAGTAATGTTTCAATTGACAAGAAGAGACCTTTGTGGGCCAGGCATACTATGCAAGAGGCTGAGAAATATGCAGCCCCACGTGGCACTTTCAGAGATAATAAGAGACCTCGTAAATTTGTAGGTTATGTTGCTTTGATGAGTCATATTATTGAATCCAAGACTTCAAGTTTTAAAGAGGCTTCAATACAGCAAGTATGGAGGGATACCATGATGGAGGAGTATCAATCCATTATCAAGAATGATGTTTGGGACATTGTCCATAGGCGCAAAGGTAAATATGTTGTTTCTTCTAAGTGGCTGTTCAAAATTAAACATGCAGCTGATGGAAGTGTTGAAAAATATAAAGCTAGATTTGTAGCTAGAGGGTTTTCTCAAAAAGAAGGTATAGATTATGAGGAGACTTTTGCTCTTGTAGTACGATACACTTCTATCATAACTATCATTGTTGTTGCAGCAGTTAAAGGATGAAATCTACATCAAATGGATGTGAATACGACATTCTTGAATGGTGTAATTGAAGAAGTATTCATTGAGCAGCCAGAGGGTTTTGTGATTCATGAGAAGGAATCACATGTGTGCAGATTGAAAAAGGCTTTGTATGGCCTTAAGCAAGCTCCATGTGCATGGTATGAAAGAATTGATCATTATTTATTGAGCTTGGGCTTTCTAAAAAATGTTGCAGATCCAAATCTCTAATTTCAAGGTAATTGATGATAAAGCCTAAATCTTAGTTCTTTATGTTGATGATTTGTTTCTCACTGGAGAGGATGATTTCATTGTTAAATGTAAGAAAGAGTTAGCTTCTGAATTCGAGATGAAAGATCTTGGTCTTATGCACTGCTCCCTTGGATTAGAAGTATGGCAAAGACCAAATGAGATTATCCTAAGTCAAGGAAAATATGCAATTGACATTTTAAGAAGATTTGGTATGTTAGACTGCAAGTCCATGTCAACTCCTATGGAAGCAAATCTGAAAAAGTTACATGAGGTTGTAGCCAATTCAGATTTAGTTGATCCCACTATGTATAGACAATTGATTGGATCATTAATGTATTTGGTTAATTCTAGGCCTGATATATGTTATGTTGTTAACACTCTCAGTTAGTTCATGTGTGAGCCTAGACAGATTCATCTGGTTGCGACCAAACATATTTTGAGATATGTACGTGGTACAGTGGGATACGGTCTAAAATATACTTCTTGTGAAGGTCTAAACTTGCAAGATTTTTTTTATTCACATTGAGCAGGGTCTGTGCCTGATAGGAAGAGCACTTCCGATTGTTGTTTCAGCCTAGGTTCAGCTATGATTTCTTGGTGCAGCAGGAAACAGACATGTGTAGCTCAAACTACAATAGAAGCTGAATATGTTGCAGTTTGTGTGGCAGCAAGAGAAGCAGTGTGGCTTCGAAAGCTTCTTGCAGGACTATTTGGGCAGCCTTTAGAACCTGCTATAATTCTTTATGACAACCAAAGCTATGTGAAGCTTTTGGTTAATCCTGTTTTTCATGATAGAACCAAGCATGTGGAAATCAAATATCATTATTTGAGAGATATGGTTCAAAGGAAAGCAGTTGAGCTCGAGTACATCTGCACAGATGAGTAGACAACGGACATTCTCACCAAGCCACTTCCTAGAATGAAGTTTTCTTATTTTCGAGATAAGCTTGGTATTGTGGAGAATGATACTCTTGCTGAGAGAGAGTCTCAACTTCAGTGATTCTTATTTCATGTTGTTAATGCATTCTTCTCTGTGAGAGAAGTTAGAGGTGCAAGCCCTTGTTAATGCATTCTTCTTTGTGAGAGAAGTTTGAGGTGCAAACCCTTGTTAATGCATTCTTCTCTATGAGAGAGAAGTTTGAGGTGAAAGCCATTGTACCATCCTCTGGGAGTAGTCATGGTGGATGTCATGTGAGAGATTCCATGACTTAGCTCTTGCGTTATTCCCCCTCTGGGAGTAGCCATGGTGAACGTCATACTGAGATGACGATATCACGTTGAGAGAATCCGTGATAAAGTTTTGTTGTTGACACATATGGCTGTAGCCATTGTGTTTGTCGTGTTGCAAGACTCCATGACATGAAATCTGCAAATGATATCTCCTTTGCTCAGAGGGAGTGTTAATGTTTTAATAGCTGCAAGAGACATCATTTACCTGCAATGGTTGTGCTAACTCCTTGTTGATGATTCCTTCTTCTCAAGCTTTATATTCATGTGCCTTGTTCGTTCTCTCTATGTTGTCATGCATAGATGTTGCCATCATGAAGTTGTTCTAAAGCAGTTGATTATAGAGACTGGATCTTCTTATCTTCTCGGTCCCTTCTATCATTACCGTCTTTGTATCTGTAGTGTCGAAGGTGAAATGGCTCTCTTCTTTCGTTACTATCATCAATATATGGTCATCGGGTATTTACTTCCATGGTGATATCAATGCTTGCTGGCATCGGTTATGTAGTGATCGACTTTCTCCTTCCTCCAGTTTTATTATCTCATATTAAAGGATTAATAAAAGCAAGAGTTTGTGTGACTGTTGAAATGGAACGGCTTTTTTGTAACTGTCGTCGGGTGTTTGATGTGCCACGTGCGGTGACCCTTTGGCTTCCCGCGATTCTAATCCTTCTTGGCCGTTTTCGAGCTTACGCAGTAATTAGAATGTTTTAAATGATTATTCAAGGTAGCGGTGCGATATTTTTATTATTCTAGGAAGAGAGTGTAGTGATTGTGTTCTCATCTGGTATCACGGCATTTCATCCTTCCTGTATGATCGTCTTGCTACAGACTTTATCATTCTGATTGTATTTGAGTTAGACTTTGATGTATGATCGCATAAGATCATTCTTGATATGTTAATCTCTTATATTCTGTAATCTGTGAGATTCATAAGGTTTTGTATAGTTTGTAGATGTTAAGCAAGTCATGCTCAAACTGATTACATAGCGTCTACTATTGATTGTTGTGAGTTAACAATCTCTGAGTTGTTTTGATTATCTGAATTAGCTTGAGAACATTGTATTTTGTGTTGAGCATTCAATAAAGGATCTATTTTTTGGAGTGTGGCTGGCTTTTTCCCTCAAGTGGAGGGTTTTCCCAGTATAAATATTTGTGCTTTTTGTCCTTTTGTGTTTTTGAGTTTCAGTATATTGCATTTCTTGTATTCTGGTTCTAAAATTTAACAGATTGATCCTAAGTCTTTTATGTGGAAGTTATAAAAGAGAAGGACTATTTGTGGTTTGCATTTATATCACTGATCTGAAAATAAGATCCATTTGTAAGTTCTGCATTCATATTTTAGGATTGATAAGAAGAGTCATTTGTAGCTCTGCATTCATATTACTGAATGATAAGAAAGATCCATTCAAAGTTCTGCATTCATAAATCTGATTTGAGTAAGAAGAACTATTAGCAGTTTTACATTTATATTACTGAACTGATAATAAAAAACATTCGTAGGTTCTGCATTAATAGTGCAGCTTTGACAAGAAGATTCATTTGTTGCTCTGCATTCCTATTACCGATTGTCAGGAATGATCCATTGAAGTTCTGCATTCATATTTCTGATTTTGTAAGAAAGAACCAATCGCAGACATGCATTCATGTGTCCTTCTTTGGATATGGAGATTTTAGATATCTGATTTATTGTGGGATGCATCTTTAAATCTTTCAATCTGCTATGTGACTGACACATTTTAGTAAATGAAAAGCTTGCTGCCCTAAGTATTAGAAGGAACTGTATAGGAGGGGATTTGTCATGAACATGGAAATTGTCATGTAAAACCAAACCCTCTTGAGCTAGAGCTGCATATAATTTTATAAATCTGTTTAGCTGTGTATGGTCAACCCTAGGATTGGAGATGTGTACTATTATATGACATGATTCCTTAGTACAAAGAAGCCATTAGGATGTGGATATCCGAATAACAGGGCCAGGAGACCCTTAAAAGAGTCTGGTGGTGACATTGACTGCACAAGGAAAGTGTTTGTACTTTTAAAACCTCAGCCAAGGGGTACTATGCTATGGGTGTATTCGTCAGTCACTAGAATCAATAGAGCAATGTCTAGCTATGAAGGTCACCTAGTAAGCGAAGTTTGTCCTTAGGATGGCTAAAGCGGTTGCAAGTTCTACACCAAGTGTCAGATAGCGAGAAAATGGAAACCATCTTCATGTGCCCCTAGGAAGGGTTGGGCTACTTCCGTCTAGAAGATGTATGAGAGACCATTAGGTCACGATCAATAGATCCACGGTTGGGTGGTAAAAACCCCCGATGATACCCTTTCGCCCATGGAGGACGAAAGCCAAAAAAAAGGAACTAAAATGGAACAGCAAGTACAAGTCTTATACTTGTTAGTTAATTTTGTTATTTCATTTCTCCATAATTATAATGTTCAATTACATTCTTAGTTACTTTTTGTACTTAATTTCCTTTGATGCTCAATGAATTAGTTAAATTCAACTTCATGCGAAATGTTGTTAGTAACTTCCTTCCAGTTAGTTATAGTAACTTACTTTTCATCTTTTTCTTCTTTAGCTCTCTTGCATCCTCATGATGGATCACGTAGTGTGATCCAAAACATTGATGGAAAAAATTTTCCACAATCGAATCCAAAAACTTGTAAAGCATTCATATGGATTGTGGAAATCTAATAGCTCCAAAATGAAAGTTAGTTATTCTGTTATATTGCTATGATAAATTACTTTAATCGTAAGAAAAATTTATTTCCTTTTTTCTTAGGATAGTATGGTTGAGATGTTACAAGGAAACTACAATAGGGTGTCCAAAGAGTCCTTCCCTTCAAAACCCAAGAGCGGGGCACTCCTTGCACCCCCTTGACCTCATGGGACAGTTTGTCACCACCATGAGGTAGCATGCTTAGAAGAGTACCTCGTAACAATTTCTCCCTCCATGTATTCCCTTATTATCCCTACCATAATTGATTACAGCGAACACATAAAGAGTAACACATTATTGCATGTATTCTTCAAATAAAAGATCACATAAAAATATTATATTCATGCACATTATTCATGAGCAAGAAATTATAAATAAGATCCATTATGTTGCCTATTATAAGAGTTGATACTTCATACCAATTTATAGATATAATGTTCAAATTCTATATGCCTGAGTAAAATCATTGTAAGTCAAATTTGATTGGTTCGGCGTTTTGAGGTGTCGGTTAGTTATGATTAAGTAATTGTCGATTAGATGATTGAAAAGTGACAATATAATGAATGTTGATTTGATAGAGTGATGCTTGATGGTCGAACTGTATATTTTCTTGATCCTAAGATGAGGTGATAATTGATGTGGATTTGATGATTGTTTGCTTGATCTTGCTAATTGATTGTTTGCTTGATTTCTTGAGGAATTAATGATTGATGGATGAAGGATTTGTTTGGATGGATTCAACTTTCATAAGGATTGAGTCACCATTTTTCATTGCTACTTTTGAGAATAATATATTATTCCCCAAATTGATCTCCCTTGGATCTCCTCCTCAAATGAAATCTTCTCCCCTTTATATCCTCCAATGTTAGTGAGAGTAAGACCTTTTCATAATGGTCACAACCTTTCACAATTACCACCCTTCAAAAGAGTCACAACCCTTCACCATTTTTGCCCTTTGAGAGAGTCATAACATTTCATAATTACCACCTTTTGAGAGAGCCACAACCCTTCATCATTGCTGCCCTTTAAAAGAGTCGCAATCTTTCATAACTTTGTCTTTTAAAGGAGTCACTTCCTTATTTTTACTTTTTATTCCTCCTTTTCTTCCATTAATTCTTTCTTGAACCACGTCTTCCCTTTTCTCTTCCTTCCTCTCTCCCCTTTCAAATGAAGTTCTTTTCTCTCAATTTATATATCATGTTTGAGGGTGTCACAACTTTTCATTTCATATCTTTTGACCCTTCATTAACTTAACTAAATTTTAATTATGCTATATTTTAATTTTAATCTTTTACATTTTTTATTTAATTTTTATTCTTATTCTCTTATATTTTTAATTTATTATTGATGTTTATTATTTGAGAAAGGGTACATTACACCCCACTCCAAAGCTGGCCTATCAGGATTTTGTGGACAGTTAGTGCAGTTATTGTTGTAAAGTTTATCGGTTATTGATACTAGTTTAGTGGATTGCTATAAAGCATAGGCTCCAAAACAAAAGGAATATACTCTTAGGCTGTAAGTAATTCCTCACATGGTTTGCTTAGTAGAAAGAATGAACATATTATACATTCTCATAATTCATTCTACCATGTGAAATAAAAAAGCTTCAGGAAATATTTAGGCCATTGAAAGTCTGCAATCAGTTTGCAATAAAATCCATGTGGGATAACACTCACAACCGCAAGAGATAGCAACAGAACCTTTTATCGCTAGGATAGGAAAGGGTGATAAGTAGTCATCCAAGTCAGTGAAATCATATCCACCCTTGCAATTTATTTTTTCACAAAGGTTTTGTTGGAATGTGAAGTCATCATGGATAACCACTAGCAGTGGTTGAGTCATAATGGAGAATCATCTAGTTGTGGTTGAGTCATCAAATGGAGTTGATTCATCATGGAGAATCATCTAGTAGGCACAAAATTTTTGGAGACTTACTATAAATATAAGTTATTTATGAGTCGACTTACTAAAACTAGTTAGCCATTTTTGGTGACTTACCAAAAATAGTAATTTTGACAAGTGTTGTACATGTGCTTGTATGAGTCATACTTACTAAATTTAGTAAGTGGTCTAAAATTAGGACTCCGCAACTCGGTTGTTATATGCAACTCGAAGTCATGTTTGTAGTTATGTTTTGAAGATTGTTGTAACTATGAAAATTCCTGAGAATAATATTGAAAGATATTTGCCCCAGGTAAATTTTGTGTTATGTGTATTTGCTCTTCTCTGTAATTTTCTACACTTTTAATTTTTCCTAACAGGTTTCAAGGTCCACATTCAATCATAATTAGTCACCTATATGATTTTTCCATTTCCAAATGGAAACTGTAGCGGCAAACATCAACTGTGAAAAAACATCAGGTTAGGAATACCTTTAGTATTTCTATCACAAATCTGCTTCATCAGTATTCCATTCAATCAGACGCCCAACAGAGTTCAGTTGTAAACGTTCAATATCAACAGCCTGAACTATCATTTTTCACCGTTTCCTAATTTCTTTCCCTTAACAAGAAAGGAGTTAACGCGTGATCTTTAGGATTACTACCTTCTATGTAGTTAGTCTAAAAAGCTTTCGAAACTTTTTATTCTATTTACTGATTTTGAAGCTCCCGGGAAAAAAATTAGGGTTTACTACATTACATGAAAACTAATGAGCTTGTAATTAATAATTCTGCTGAAATTGTAAATAAGGCTTCAAAATATTTAATACTAATAAATCTAGAAGCTATCCAATGTTAACAAATAAATAATTCAAAGAGCTATTTAAAGTTCTTGAGTGATCTTACTTACTTCAGAGACTAAAGATGAGATGATGAACCGAATCTTCAGTTGTGCTCTTAACCTGTGAAAATGAATCTCTCCACCCTGGGGAAATGCATGAAAACTAAAAAAAGATACGGCAATTGAATTTTGACCTCAAATGTAGGGTAGGTCTGGCGCGTTAAAACCAAATGTTCTGCTGCATACAATTTCCAAATGACATAGCATAACACACAGAACCCCAAATAACAAACAAGATGCCCAGACAGAAAAGAAGACCAGAGAGAAAAACACTAGAAATTAGAGATGGGGTGGGAGGAACCCTAATGAGATCATCTCAATTGAGCTTGCCATGACAGACGTATTAATTTCACAGCGGGGGAAGCGCCATTTGAAAATCTGTAAATTTTAACATTTTATTAGACCACAAGGACGTGCGGATGCAAATTGTGAGTTGATGAAAGCTGTATAGAAAGAGATAATAGAGAAAATAATAAAATATAAGAGTAGTTGTTATAGTGCAACAATTGAGCAATAGATCAAAAGGTGAAATGGGAATGTTCGGATTTAGGAGACGAGCGGATAAACAATGACTCAGAAGTGAAAGTAATCTTACTTGCAGTTGATTGGCTCAGAAGATAGGCAGTGATCAATTACACCTTGAGGACAACCCTCAAATTGTTGTCAACCCATTGCGAATAGGAGAGCTCATGCATGGTAAATTGATAAAGTTGTCCATATAATTCTAAATAAGTTGAAAAAATTTGAATAATTTAAAATCTCTCATACTTTTCGGGAGGGTAATACCATAACCGACACCCTCTCCAAATTAGCTATGTCTTTTCATGTTGCATTCGGCAATGGCCTTTTTGAAGATTTGTGGCAAATGGATGTGATATTGTAATCATGACAAGGAAATTTGTCGTCCATGGAAGGACATTCATTTATATTGCATAAAGCCCAAGATGGTGTGCATTGATATTCTCATTCAAGATTTTTGTTGAGAAGGATTCATATGGTGGGTGCAAGGCAAGGTTCAAAGTCGAGATGGAAATGAATTTTAGCCTCCTCACTATCAAGCAGTAGATGTCCTTCTAGGGGAGAGTCACAAAGGATAGATTGAAAAACATTTTTATAAATGACGATATGTTCTTCTTGTTGGTTTGTTCTTTATTGGGAGATGACTACATGCTCGCAAAACTTATAAGTATTGATTAAATATTGATAGTCATTCTATGTTTTGTGCATGGTGTTTGGAGTTGGGCAAGAAGGATGAGGTGGGGAGGGTCATGCAACGTTGTGTACGCTCTGAGTGGTGCCAAGGGTTGGATGCCTTTTTGGCAATTGCTAAACCAAGACGCGAGTTTGTAGCCAATGCAAGTGATTGGGTGGAGGTACCAGGTGTTCCACCTTCTTTGCACCCTTTCATTGTGTGGAGAGCTTTGGAAGACAATGATTCATGTCGAGGCAAGGTGGTACAAACATGGGGTTTCATCAAAGATTATGTGAAGGATTGGGAGGTGGAGCTAGCTTCTAGAGTTCCAAAGGGAAAAAAATGGGGAAGAGAAGGTTGAAGTTTTAGTGTGTGGATTAGTAGAGGGGGGAGGCTCAATTGGTGGCAGGGAGAGGTCGTGGCTCTTGAGGAGGCTCAATTGGTGGCAGGGAGAGGATTGGGTCAAGGACGAACTTGAACCAAGTTTCTCTCTCTTCTCTATTTTGCTGGTGAGGTGCATTGATTTCTAGGTTGGGAAAATATTTTTGGATACGTAGTTCTAAATTTGTGGCTCCCCTTTTTTGCATCATATTTCTTGTTTTTGAATCTTGCTTGGAGAACCATTATATGTAACTGAATTTTGTATTTGGCACCTTTTGAGGGAAATTTGCATGAAGATCAATTGAGGGTTTGGGGGGGCTTTATATGTTGGGTTTGATCTCATTTGGGTCCACTATTAATACTTGTTGATGATTGTGTAATTGTAATTTTCATATATATATTAATAAAATAAATATATTACACATAAAAATTAATTAATTAATTGAGCATTGTTTCATCATATCAAAGTTGAATGAAACATGTACAATAATAGGTAGCATATAAAATAATAATATTCAGTTCAAGAGGAATTGTAGAGGGGGGAACTAAATATAAAGCTCAACAGACATTATAGAGCAAGATTAATAAATTGAGCCAAGTTTTACAAGATGAATGCTAAACATAGCGCATATAATATCATTGTTCACTTCTTGTTTGGCTAACATTGAACTCTATTATAGCCAACATAGCAAGTGACTTGATAGAGTAAGTAGTAGTTTTATGAATGATTGATATCCATGAATTGCCCTTTTTATGTTATTTGCTACCTATAAATGTTGTATCATGATTGTTATTGGTGAATCAAAATTGTGTTAGAAAGCATAGTGAATAGAAATAGATAATCAAGAAGGAATTTATAAAATTTTACATTTACCTTTTTGTAGGAGCTTTTTATCATTCTTCAATTGACGTAGCACGAGTGATGGCATTGTTCTAGTTAAGAGTGAGTTTCCATTTTATGACAAGGTCACAAATGATGAAGTTGAACCTTGATTTATCCTAGTTGCAGTCTTCAAATGAAGTAGTTTTTAGGCTTTGTAGAAATTTGTGAGTAATGGACTTGTCGATGGAGAAATGTATTATCTGTTTGTTCTTAGTAACAAGGATGTTTCGAGATAAAGTGAGTACACGTAAGCAAGTTCTTAATCACACCTAGTGCAATGAGTTGTCTAGTCTTCTAGCATGTCATAGTTCTCAAATTTATAGTTGCATTGGGGATAGAAAGCATGAAATGGACTTGAGAATATATTTTCCACTTTTAAAATGCCCTCGACCTGTAACATATGTTTGGATATTAATGTAATTTTCAAAGAAGAAACTATAAATTTAAATCTTGAATAATTTGAATATAGTTATGATCTGGGGGATACTTTTTCACTGAAAATTGAAGTGTCTCCAATACTCCATAATTCATCATCATCGTGAATAGCTTAGAGAACTGAATCCAATGCAACTTGAATGAGATCAAAATGAGTTATTACGCTCAAGTTATGCTCAGTCAAAGTTGGGTCAAAATAGGTACCAAAGGCCAGATAAAATGTCAAAAAGTCATTGTCTTAGAATTGGTCAAAGTTGGTGCCAAATCGAAGAGCTTGTTTAGACCTTTCCAATGGCATTCATTTCATCAAAAATGGAGCTCATACGCAAAAGATATGGTCGGTCAAAGATCGCGCACTAAAAGGGTTGACTTGATGGTATCAGCAAGTATAGTCAGCATCTGTGTAGTGACGTGGACCAATCACATGTCGACATGACACTAAGGTGGCAAGGCAGGGTGACTTGACAGTATGCACAATTGGCACAATCTGGGAATGACACGTGGCAACTAAGCATAAATTATATTGTGCCACATGGCACCAATGTGGCACATCAGGTCGAACGAGTTTGTTGTCTTCATCAAAATTATGATTATTGGAATCAAATACAAAAATACTTACTTTCCCTTGAGCATTTTTGTAGAATGGTGGGGATGCAAGTCGATATCAACAAGACTAAAGTGATGGTTTTCTCTAATAGTAGAAAACATAACCAACATAAGTTTTACTTTGAAGGCAACACTCTTGAAGAAGTGCAGATTACAAATACCTCAGAATTGACTTCAATAAAAATTTAAGTTGGGAAGGGTGCAGAAAGAAGCGAATTTTGGGAGGTTGGAAAGCATTTTATGCTTTCCAAAATAGATGTGGAGAGGCAGAGCTATGGGATTGGAAAACTACTCAAACTCACTTTGGGCTTTTAGTATTGTCAGTTGTACATTATAGTTGTGAATTATGGGCCACACCCACTTCTGATTTACAATGGAAGGAAATTGAAAAAATTCAAAAACACTTGATTACAAACAAGTTCAAAATTAAAAGTTCAGTCCCCTATGATATCATGATTAGTGAGGTGGGGGTTTCTCCTATTGAAGCAATTGCTATGGTGTGACTCATAAGATATTTAAAAAGAATTGAGAAAATCGATGAGGGCAAATGGCCTAAGGTTGTCTTCAGTGACACTTTATGGAAAAGAAAGAAGACTTGGATGTGTCAAAATAATAAATGGTTTACTAAATGAGATATTTACTTGAACTTGTGCCCTACAAATAGTAAAGAGGTAAAGGCTTTTGTTATGAATAAATTCCACAAGCATTCTTGGGATAAAGGTTTAACAAGAAAGAAAGAGTATTATATTGCAGAGTTTAATCCCACTTGTAACCATCACCAAAAAGATTGCATTGGGGTCAATATCTCTTGCAATGCACAAAATTATTATTTCTCAGTTAAGGACCAACTCTCATCAACTTCGCAGTAAAATCGGGCATTGGAAAATACCAAAAGAAGCTTGGGAGGAAAGAGTATTTATTTTCTGCACTTCTGGAAAAGTGGAAACAAAAAGACATTTCATTTTAGAGTGTGACACCTTCAAGGACAACATGGACAGTTTTACTACTCTCGTATCAGTGAACTCTTGGGTAGATTTATTCAACGAGGGGACTGTTGAGCAGCTGAGGGAACTCATCATCAAGTTACAAAAGAAAAGGGCAGAAATCAGTGTGTGAAGTGATTTGTCCCATAGGCTATCTTTAGCCTCGCGAATGTTAAAATTAATTTCTTTTTTTATTTCTAAATTCCCCTATCAACCAACGCACCATGTGAACCACTTTGTACTATTATTAGCGATGGTTTGATTTAACTTATCATCAGTGCTATATAAGGACAAAATGAAGGGGTCGACGGTTTGAACCGTTGACCTCCTACCAACGAAAATCTGAAGTAATCGTTGTGTCGCTAAACATCAATAGAATATAAGTGGGCTATGTTTAATTTAAAGACTTGTTAAGTTGAATCCTTAACAATAAACTTTATATGGTTATTAACAGCCCCTAAAAATGAAATTAAGCCTAATAAAAGGCCAAAAGGTGATATAGACGAAGGATATTAGTTAAAGGGGAGATTATTTTTGTAATATGGTGGTTTTAGCCCCATTATAGAAAAAAACATGTATAAAAAGGGGGTATGGGATTTTGAAAAGGCATTTAAGGTGATGTGAAGGAGAGAATGTTTAGGAGACATTGATGTCATTTATGTACATCATAGGAATATTATGTCATTGTGCTAGAATGGAATGGTCTTGTAAACAATTCTAATTCTAATTTTTGGAGCATTAGCGGATCGGTCACTCTGTTAGAGAGGGACCTGAAGACATAGCCATCTGGAAAAATCTGTTATCAATTGTGTTCGGTCTTCTATCTCTTTGTGCTCTTTCTTTTTTTGCATCATCTTTATAATGCTTTATTCATTTAAGCATTTCAGTTATGTTAATTCTCTTATTAAGGCTTTGAATTAACTGTTGTCAACATTAAGAATCCTCTAAGAAATCGTCATATATCCTAAATCATATCAAGTTACCTCAAACGTTGAATGCAATAACCTATTTAGCATTTCCATTATTCTCATGTCATTCAATCTACAAAAGAATTTAGAGAGGCTTGTGCATAGTGTGTTTTTCTAATCATTTCTTTGTACAATTCTTGGAGAGCATTGTGGGAATTTCATTTCTTTATAGTCGGTCTTCTATTTCTAGATATTGTTCTCCGAAAGTTTAATACAGTTAAAGCCAATCGTGAACAATAGAGTTGGTTTTTATGTTAAGTAAAACTAAATTTGAAATTATAATGCAATGAAGGGATGTCAAATGGATTAGGAGTGAAGGATGAAGATCATTCTTACACATGCTATGTATGCCTTGGTGTACCTGTATTTGATGTCAACTATATATTGTGAACATGTTTTCTTGCTCCCAACTACCAATGCGCTTATTGTCCTAGTAGAGTGGTCACTTGTGCTCATAAGTAGTTGTATGATAATTTTACTTATTATGAACTTGTATTTGTGACAAATGCATGCTAAAGTTTCAACTGTACTTGATTCTTTTAAAATTAGGATGTAGTCACAATCTTCAAGTTATCATAGTCTATTTTGGGAACATTTTAAAATCCTAATATACAAATTGGCATTCTTGGGACTATTTTGTCTTTGTATTTTTGTATAAGTTATCGATAATGTTTAGTGAACTATGGTCATTTTTTATTTTGAATCTATCATGTCAGCACATAGTGCTTCACAAGACCTGTTCACTCTATCCAATGTGGTTATATACACAATGAGGATATCCCTTCAAAAGTTCTCTTGACTTTTCTTGTGTTTAAGTCCTCAATGGATGTGGAGTTGAGACTCTTTACTTTTAACCTCTATAAAATATGATAATATTGTTTTAATATTTGCAGATCTGGTTAATTTGTGGTAAATGGAATGAGGAAAGTTAATTACATTTTTGTTGTTTGGTCTTGCTTCATTTGTATTTATTTTCTAGATCTTTTGCTTCCTTCCATGGTTTTGCTGCAAGATAATTGTAGTGTTGCACTATGTGTTATCGAATTGTAGTACTTGGTTTGCATCGAAGAATGCATTATTCATGTGATGCAGTCAAGCTCAGGGGATCCAATAAAGGACTATCCAAACTTGATGTATTACAACAAGTCAATAGTGGAAACTCAATCAACACAAAGATATAACAACTTATATCAATTCATATTCATTTTTAGATTTAATTACATGCAACATGCCAGGCTGTAAGGCCTTCCCGGTTAGGGCCAAAACAACAAAAGCATAAACAAGTTCTCATAGGATCCAACATTCCAGTCTACTATATAGCTAAGTAGAAGAAACCCTGATCTAAACTTGTACTTGCAAGACTCCAAGCAATTCATTATTTTGATCTACCCACTAACCACTATTTGCAATAACTTATAGTTCTTTCAACTTATCATCTTACTCTACTATCATCTATCTATCTCCTCATGTCTCATCACTTCTAAACATCAACCTAGACTCTCTTTTATACAAAATTGCCACAAATCAACATTACAAATGAAATAACATAATAAAACACAAGTCAACATCAAGAAACACACAACCAACATGTTATCCATTAGTCAGCCTGCAACGATCATTAAATATACATAGGAGAGTGAACCAAACAAGATATAGGTCCTCACATCACCCACAACCACCAATTAAATCCACCAGTCAGCCATCCCAACAAAGAGCATAAACCCCGTCAGTGATCAAGAACACCAAAAAAAAACCACTTGGTGAGAGGCACAACCAAGCTGAGCTCCACCGAACAGACACCACCGAGCAACAACACAAAACACCACTTGGTAACCAAGACCAAGAAATCAGTCACCGAGACCAAACCACAAGCAACCGAGCCAACAGGTAACCGAGTACCCCAACAAGGAACTCCAAGGCAGTTACCGACCAGATTACCGAGCTCCCAAGCAACAAATCAACATCAAACCAAAACATGTTTTTGGTGACATGGGATTTCCAACTACCCCAAGATGCTCCTACATCAGACACCCTAGGTGCAAAAATATGTTCTCATTAGTTGGACGAACATTGGTTGGGATTCAACACATAGATCCCAAACTGGTTCTTGATATACATGTCTTCTAAGTCCTCAATCGACACCCTCTTCCCTTAGTTCTTCTTCTGCTTCCTTTTCACACTAGTACTCTCTGATGTACCTTCATATTTTTGAAACCAAGTGTCTGCACTGACCCCTACAACTATCTCAGATATGATACTAATGCTCAAGTTCCTCTTTCCTATGTCTTCATCCTTCAAATGAATCAAAATAGACTTTTGTCCATCTTTTAGGATAGTAATCAAATTCCTTTTACATTCATGAATAGCCTCTCTATCATACTGCCAAGGCCTCCCAAGTAAAACATGGCAATAACTCATCTCCACAATATCACATAATACTTCATCTCTATAAGTACCAATGTAAAAACTCGGCATGCACTGCTCCTTCACCTCTACCGCATGACCTTCTTGCAACCAACTTATCCTATAAGGACAAGGATGCCTCAAATTTTTCAAACCAAGTTTCTAAACCATCTCCTCAGCAACTAGGTTGTCAGTACTTCCTCCTGTTGGTTTCTTTTAATGTTGTAATAAAATGACAACAACCTTTTCCTTTTATGACTTTTTTTTTTAGAGGAGCTACCTCCAAATATATGCTCATGCGAGAAAAGGACCAACTAACAAGCACTCCCTTAATACTTCTACACTTTAGGCCCTGCTACACCAAGGGGGGGATACCATGCAATACCTTCTGATGTGTCTTTTAAGGTATTATCAAGCAGTAATCTTACAATGACTCAACATGACCGAGAGATACTAAGTAATTGGCTAATTACCCATTGAACATCAATCTTGAGATGGAGTGCGAGATAGAAATTATTACAAACTAATACAACAATAGACTTAATGGATTTTAAATGTTTTCTTGTAGGAACATACAGCCAATTATGCAACTAGATATGCAGTAAAACAAAACTTATCAACTTTAGATCAGTGCTTTATCCATTGGGCTATATTCTGACTCAGATACAATATGCTGAAATTAATGTTCACCAAAGACTTCAAATCATAATACAATCATCCCAAAACCCCTACTACTAATAGAATCCTTGCAATGTGTCAGATGAATCTATGCATAAATCAAAGCCTCGTTTAATTTGATCCTGGATCAGAACTCTCAAATAAGTACATAAACGCATACAGAACTATGCTAATGAATTGGAAAATCCACAACTCAGATGACACATAACACAGGAGAGATTGGAATCCGGATCTTTGAATTAAATTCAGAAAATATTATTTCAGTATACAAAAAGGCACTCAGAAATAACCTCTACAATAACCTACAAAAGATCTCTCTACTTTATTTCTAACTTCTTACACTATCTAGTACAAATTATGCTATTATTCCCCTCTTGAATGAAAACCTTTACAATATATTTTTCCAATAAACTTTCCAGCCCCATTCCAATGATCTTGGGAATCCTTTTATAGATTAGGATTACAACAAGCTTTGGATCGATTGGAATAAGGACAAAATTAATGACTCACTAACAAGATAAAATAGCTAATGGAGTGATAACCACTCTTGTTACAATATATATTAAACCAATTTTGTCTTTTGACCACTTTGTACTTGCAATTGCTTCAAATTTGTTTGGTATGAGCCATCTGGAATCTGTTGTCTCTAATTTTGGTGATGTATGATCTTTACTCGCAACTGAATCAACCAACTTGTTGGGCTTCTTCGTCCACCTACATGTTTTCACCTTCACCTGGATCAACAATTGTGTACTTGTCTTTCCAAGAAGTGTACACCTCATCACTTGGCCAATTAAAATTGAGAACCTCATCTTTTCTGTTGTTAATTTCCTTCCGTGTGGTATAGGCCTTTTCAATCTCATCTAACCAAAATGAAAAAAATGATGTGGCCTTGCCAACTATCTCTACTATTTGAACAAACAACACTATGCTTTCCAAGGTTATTTTGCTATTGGTCCTTGTTTCCAAAGCTTCATTCATCTTCCGATGCCATAGCACCTCATCCTTGATATTTCCATTTTTTCTGAAGAGATTCAGAAACATCTCATAACAATCCTTTGAATATTCCCTTTTCAGGGCCATTACATTTCTAATGACGATGCTCCTCCTTATATCCATGTCCATGAGCAATTTGACACATTTATGAGTGCCAGTCAAGACTATGTCAACATCATTCTCCTTCTTGTAACTACTATAGAAGAATTAAACTCTCCTCCCTTTCCTTTCCACTTATCCACCAACTGGTCTAATTTGTCCTTGTTTGCATCATACTCATTTATCACACTAACAATTTTCTAACCCTGTGCATATATGGCAGTAGGCACCAATTCATGTCTACAATGCATCAGAGTGCTATGCATATTATCTGCATATTTTTTCTCACCCATGCCTCTACTTCTCTGAAGGCTGCAGATTGCTCAACCCGCTCTTTCTTTTGCCTTTCAAGCTCTGCTCTCTCAGCAATTAATCTTGCCTTTTCTTTCTCAACCTCCTCTAATGTAGTAAAATTTGATGGTGCAGGGGAAGGAGGATAAGTGATAATGGGGCTTGATGAGGATGGTTGGTGAGGGTCTTGTGTAATCCTCTTTTGTGGCATAACTTGGGTTGTTTTCTTTCCTTCCAAGAAAGAAATCCTCTCATCCTTTTGAAAAGATTTGACCCTCTCATCATTGTAAGCTTTCAAAACAACCTCATACATATTGGTTAGGCTTTTGAAGGCATCTTCTATTTTCTCAGCTACATTCAAACTCAACTTGGCAATTTGCAAAGTAAGGTTAGCTGCTTCTACCCCTGAAGTATCTAACACTCTTTTGATTATGAGGCTGCCTGCATTCTCAGCCTGCTCATCTTCATTTATTCTCCATTTATCTTTCCTCTTTAAGGACCATATTGCCAGTGCTGCATGATCCTCACTGAACTGGGCACCAATGGATGTCCCACCAGTGTGCATTGGTTTGGCTTCCTTTCTTATAGCATCAAATACAATTGCATCAGCTAAATGCCACTGGGGTAATATAAGGACTCCTTTCTTCTTTACCAATTCCCTGCCCTCTTTAGGGGTTATCTTGTCAAATTTAGCCATCAACTCTTGCTTGATCTCCTTTTCAATGTCTTTCTTGCTCTGGTTTGGATGAGCTTCTTGCAATTTGTGACATTTATCCTTCAAATCATCAATATGGGCTCTCCATAAGAATTGAATAAAGTCCCTAGCCTTAACAAAATTATCATCAGATAGAAATTCTTCACTGGCATGTTTGGTTACAGGGTCCAGCTCCTTTCCTACAAACTTTGCTACTGTAAGATCCAGATTTGCATGCATGGGTGACTCTAGTACTCCTTCTTGTAGCTCATGTGCTATAACAAAAACTTGCCCTGTATTTCCTATTTGGACCAATTGCTCTGCAATATCTTGGTCATCCATTTGTAGAGGGGACTAGGAAGGGGAGTATACATCACTTCCTGGTTATTTTCCTTCTATTTTTTGCCTCTTTGGAGAAGACATCTTTTGGGCACTAATATATGCTGGCATTTTCCCCTTTTGATCAGAAGATTTGTCAATCTCAAGAATAATTGTATTGTACCTGTTACCAATTTTTGGTACCAAGGTCCTTGGCGGAATTCTACCTGCAAAGGTATTTTTCCGCAAAGGCTTGCGGGATTTTGAAAATCGTCTTCCACTGGCGGAATTCTACCTGCAAAGGTATTTTTCTGCAAAAGACTTGGTGGAATTCTACCTGTGAAGGTAATTTTCTGAAAAGGCAAAGGAGAAGGAATTTTGCCTTGTGCGGATTTTGCACCTCTCAAGAGATTTTCCGCAAAACAAATGAAAAGGAAAGAGCGTTGTGGTGGACCCCACAATGGGTTTTCGAAGCACTTTTTCATTTTTTCGGAACCAAAAAAGACTTAAGGCGGAGAATTGAAATTCTGATTCTTCGTGGCGGATTTCGCACCTCTCAGGTGATTTTCCGCAAAGGCAAAAAAAAGAGAAGATTTTTCACATGTTGCGGAGTTCGCACCCATAGAGAGATTTTCTGCAAGCAAGGAAATACACCATGTTTCTTTTTTTTCGCAAGTCCACAGAACATGGAAGAGGAGCTCGCGGGTATGCGATGAGCTATATAAAGGGATGCATCACATAGTCACACAGGCAGTTTTCAAGGTTCATAAAGGTCTGCGACCGAGTGACAAAAGAGACCATTCAACGTCTCGCTCAATCGCTAAGGCTTTGAGGTGATCAGGAAAAAGCTCGCGAGTGTGCGATGAGCTAAAAGGGGAACTCATCGCTCAGTCGCCGGTCAGTAAAGGAAAAGGGAGATCGGCTTGCGAGTATGCGACAAGCAGAAAGGAAGGGGCGTCACGCAGTTGCCACACAATAGAGATGAAAGGAAATTAGCTCGCGAGTTGACGACCAGTTAGAAAATGGATGTCATCGCCCACTCGCGCACAAGATGGAAGCTGAAGTAAAAGGTGGCGCGACTGTGCGACCGAACAGAATATGCAATGAAGAAATGGATGTCGCTCAGTCGCTCAGAATCTAAAGGTCAGTTCAAACAGCCAGCGACTGTGCGGCGAAAGAATAAATGAAAAGGAAGATGCAGAGGCGCTCAGTCGCCAAGACTCAGGATTTTAAATATACACAGAAATGATTTTCAAAGGGAATTTTAATATCTTATTGCAAATCCATGTTTTATTCCTGGAAGTTTTCAAAGACAGAACAATATCAGATTGTTCTCAGATGCTGAAAATCAGATATTTTTACAGATGGAAAGATCAGATTAAAAAAGATCAAAGGTTGCAGTTCTTAAAGTCTGCAGAAAAGTTATTGCAATTCAGAGACTTTTGTGACTCTTCTAGAGGGATAAGACTACTTCTTTAAGGGAGTGTTTATGATGGTGTGACTTTTGGGTCACCATATGGTATTTTGCAGACTTTTGAAGAGTTAGACGGTGGCTGGACAGGCCAAATCCGATCCAGAAGTTATTGCTTTCAGAATGCAGTTGGCTTTGAAAATGCATAAATATGAGTTGAAGACTCATTGTTAGCATTTCTTCTTCCCTTTGGCTTGAGGTTTTGTAACTTGTTCTAAAGTTCTTGACACAGGCAAAGAGAATCTGTAACTCATTGTGAGAAATAATATGCAGAGTTTGTAATTCTTGGAACCAATTTATTGAA
>MU224709.1:1989733-2026945 GCA_018584345.1 Thuja plicata
ATTGGCTGTAGAGAAGGAGACTAATCATCAAAAGGAAACTGTCATGTTTTTCTTTGATGAGTTACCCCTATTTGTGGAACAAGAGGAGAGTACTGATATTCGCAACATATCCATCCACACTTTGTAGAAGAAGGACATCAGTGATGGGGCTACACTTGACAAAGTATCCACTCAAGATATGGAGGGTGACGAGATCTTAGCAGAGGATTGTTTTGATAGTATTATCAAAGATTTATGTGAAAATCTTATTGTTGAAATTTTAGAGTGTGAGCCTATTGAAGAGAGCCCTATTTTGGAAATCACTCCTAAAGATCTTGTGCCTAAGCTGAAGTTTGAACCATGTGCTGAGAATCTTTCACCGGTTGATAGCTTGGATAATCTATTGGAGGTCCTGACAGAAGATGGTGGGCCTCTAACTGAGAAGGAGGAATTGGCATGGCAAGCAATTATGCAAGGAAGTCAGTATGAACAACAACAAGGAGCTAGTAGAGTAAGCCCTAAGTTTGTCATCTCTAGAGGCTGCCCCATCAGGCATTTGGCAAGAATGGAGGCCAATGATGAGGGAGTAGCTATCCAAGCAGCTAAAAATGATTCTCCATTAAAAGATGAGGCTGAGGACGCATTTGTAGCTGATTCAAAGCAATTTCAACTCATTCCTCCAGTCCTGGGTAACAGGGCATTTGATCAATTAGATGAGGTAAGTGCATTTGCCTATATCTTTCAAGACACGGTGTATCAACTTTTGGGTCATCTGCCTATGTTTCATGTATTCCTTGCTGCTGTTGAGTATGTTTTCCTATGCAAGCTGAGGAGAAAAGGCAGATATTTCTCAGAACCTGTAAATGGATTTGTTTAACCAGGCTTCTATGCTGGTTATACTAGGGTAGGTTAGGTAGTTTTGTTTTCCTCTAAGTGCTGGTTGCACAGTCAGTTGGTAGTTAGTTTGTTTTCCGTATGGTCAGAAGTAATAAGGAGAAAGAAATGTTGGAATTCATTATACTGGTATAAAGAGAGGATCTATAATAGAATATAGGAGTATACTCCACTATCTCATATCATAAACATTTCCTTCATACGAATATCATGAGCTACAACAGTGTTTTCAGTTGGCAGTTTTCTAGTTAGTTAGTTTGGTTTCAGTTTTCTAGTTTTCAAAGGTTCTCAGAAGGGTTCTTAGTCATTCAGAGGATACAAGTGAAGTGCCATATTTTCCTATCACAACTCATGCATCCATATTCAGTCAGTTCAGAAGGTTTGATTAGTTTTGCAAGTGGATTTCAGGTTGCCAGTATGTTTTCTTAATGACTCTGTGCCCAATGGATAGTTCAGGCAGCTGGTCTTAATGCTTAGCAGGCAAGCATCATGCAGATGTTGCCAAAAATGTTACCGATTTTTGGTACCAAGGTCCTTGGCAGAATTCTACCTGCAAAGGTATTTTTCCGCAAAGGCTTGCGGGATTTTGAAAATCGTCTTCCACTGGCGAAATTCTACCTGCAAAGGTATTTTTCCGCAAAAGGCTTGGCGGAATTCTACCTGCGAAGGTAATTTTCTGAAAAGACAAAGGAGAAGGAATTTTTCCTTGTGCGGATTTCGCACCTCTCAAGAGGTTTTCCGCAAAACAAATGAAAAGGAAAGAGCACTGTGGTGGACCCCACAATGGGTTTTCGAAGCACTTTTTCATTTTTTTGGAACCAAAAAAGACTTAAGGCAGAGAATTGAAATTATGATTCTCCGTGGCAGATTTTGCACCTCTCAGGTGATTTTCCGCAAAGGCAAAAAAAAGAGAATATTTTTCACATGTTGCGGAGTTTGCACCCATAGAGAGATTTTCCACAAGCAAGGAAATGCACCCTGTTTCTGTTTTTCCGCAAGTCCACGGAACATGGAAGAGAAGGAGCTCGCGGGTATGCGATGAGCTATATAAAGGGATGCATCGCATAGTCACACAGGCAGTTTTCAAGGTTCATAAAGGTCTGCGACCGAGCGAAAAAAGAGACCATTCAACGTCTCGCTCAATCGCTAAGGCTTTGAGGTGATCAGGAAAAAGCTCGCGAGTGTGCGACGAGCTAAAAGGGGAACTCATCGCTCAGTCGCCGATCAGTAAAGGAAAAGGGAGATCAACTCACGAGTATGCGACAAGCAGAAAGGAAGGGGCGTCGCGCAGTCGCCACACAATAGAGATGAAAGGAAATCAACTCGCGAGTTGACGACCAGTCAGAAAACAGATGTCATCGCCCACTCATGCACAAGATGGAAGCTGAAGTAAAAGGTGGCGCGACTGTGTGACCGAACAGAATATGCAATGAAGAAATGGATGTCGCTCAGTCACTCAGAATCTAAAGGTCAGTTCAAACAACCAGCGACTGTGCGACAAAAGAATAAATGAAAAGGAAGATGCAGAGGCGCTCAGTCGCCAAGACTCAGGCTTTTAAATATACACAGAAATGATTTTCAAAGGGAATTTTAATATCTTATTGCAAATCCATGTTTTATTCCCAGAAGTTTTCAAAGACAGAACAATATCAGATTGTTCTCAGATGCTGAAAATTAGATATTTTTACAGATGGAAAGATCAGATTAAAAAAAGATCAGAGGTTGCAGTTCTTAAAGTCTGCAGAAAAGTTATTGCAATTCAGAGACTTTTGTGACTCTTCTAGAGGGATAAGACTACTTCTTTAAGGGAGTGTTTATGATGGTGTGACTTTTGGGTCACCAAATGGTATTTTGCAGACCTTTGAAGAGTTAGACGGTGGCTGGATAGGCCAAATCTGATCCAGAAGTTATTGCTTTCAGAATGCAGTTGGCTTTGAAAATGCATAAATATGAGTTGAAGACTCATTGTTAGCAGTTCTTCTTCCCCTTGGCTTGAGTTTTTGTAACTTGTTCTAAAGTTCTTGACACAGGCAAAGAGAATCTGTAACTCATTGTGAGAAATAATATGCAGAGTTTGTAATTCTTGGAACCAATTTATTGAATTGTGTCAGCCTTGTCTCTTTTCTGCTTGTTTGTATGCATCGTAGACGGTAGATGGGTTAACTGTGAATGATTTTATTTCCTTTTAATCATGTCCCATTTGTAGCATCTACTTGCAGAAGAGTATGTTTGCTTGCAGGTTGTAACTAGTGTCTTACTTTTGAGCTGTTAACTGTGAAGTCTTTCCTCTTAACAGGTTTAATCATGACCTTGTTATGAAATATTAATGCATGACTATACAAGAGATTTGTGTTTTACCTCCAATTCAGTTAGTTGACCAAGGGATTTATCCTGTGTGTGTTATGTTTTCATGTCAAATTTGGTGGATCACCTTAGTTTAGGTTTCATTTCAGCTATTTACATTTTCATGCAATCCTTCTATCCCTTTTCCCCATCAGTTTTCAATCCTTGAAAAGAGTAAATAGGTGATCACCAGATAGGAAGCCGGCCTAGAATCCGGAGATTCATTCCAGCCATAGGTTACCCACAACCTTGGAATGTTTCCATGTTTCTCCAAAATGTTAAGTTCCTGCGAACTTAACAGGGTGCAATTTTGGTAGATAACAGTACCCTCTCCTCTTTTAAACCACATAATTTCCAAGTGGGACTACCCTTCTCTGTGTAAGTTTTCTCAGAATAGCCTTAGCTTTTTCTGGCTCAGTTTCCATTACTTTGTTTTTCTTCTGGTTGAGAGTCTGCATGATATCTTCAAACATTGTCATAAGAGACTCAATCTTTTTGGCCCAAGGTGAAAATACCTTTAAAGGATCATATGACCTGTCAAAATTTTAGATAAAATCCAAATATTTCTTATACACCAACCATTTTTCTTTCCTGACCTCCTGGTCATTGAGATCAAACACATTCCTTATAATGTCCTCTAGAAAATTGAATTGGTGTTCTAGTGCCAGGCACTTCGTTCTTTTCCTGAACATGTCCATAATGAAACCTTCATTATCTGCACACCTTGACACAGATGTTGCTAGATGGTATGGCTCAAAATGCTTATCAAATTGTGTCCATCCACCTTTTGCAATAATTAAGTGGTGGGCTCTAGTGAGGGAAGGGAAAATACTTCCCTTCATTTTTCCTATTAAGGCTTCTTCTTGTAACCCACCCATTTGCCTCAGAATTTCTGCTATGTCGATCTTCAATGGCACTCTATAAGGTAGAACATTAGGGGTTCCCATGAATCCATAAACTTTGATAACTATGGAGATAGGGTACAAGATGAGATCTCCCCAATTGTGGACAATTTTCAATTCAGGGGCATATTCCATAGGCCTTAATAATCTCTTCATATCTGTATGGATCCTAGGGTTTTGTTTACATAACAAGGATTTAAGCCTAGCAGCAAAAACTCTATCAAAATTTACACAGTTGGCTTCCTTTCTATCCCAGGATAAATCAACACTGCATAGTTGGACAGGCAAATCCTCACCATCCTAAAATTTAGTGAGGTCCATTTCTTCTTCAAAGATATCAGCACTATTGAACAAAATCATGTGCATCATTAGAGAATACCACCCCATTGGCTTGAGTATATTTTTTATCTTTGATGCCTATTAAACCCTCATGCATTAACTCAGCAATGTAAGAAGCATAATCAAAATCTATTGACAAATGGGGGTCCAAAATCTGAACAACCATAAGCATTATATGAATAGGTATTGTTGCTTCTTCATCTTCTCCTAACACAAGGCACAAAGCACTATACATTTTCCTAGCCTTACTATTGAAATAATCCAGCTTGAATGGCTCTGGTGTGTTTGGGCCCACAACAATCAAATCCCCTATCTTATTGAAATATCCTTTTAAAGCCTCATTCCTATAGTACTCCTTCTGATTCTGGGAAACTTGTTTAAAATAGTTGAAATCAATGTCATCCATTTGAATGGATAGGTCACTTAATTTGAATATCCTTTTGATTTCATCGGCTGTGACAGCCAACAACACATTTCCCTCTATATCTCTTAAAACCCTGGATACCCTATCATGTGTATTTGTTATTAAAGTAAAAAGGTCTGTATCCATAAATACCCCGAGCACTATCAAACCATTTATGGTAGTCTTGGGATCCTTGGCCCATCTACCCGTATCATACAAACCCTCCCTGACTCTAAAACGGGGATGTGCTGGAACTATTTTCTTAGCCTAGGTAGCATCACCTGTAGACCCACTCAACTGCTATAAAAGGTCATCTCTAACATATCTATCTTGGTATTCTATCTTGCCAAAGAATTCAATTCTAGGGGCCATTTTTTGAAACTAGGGCTTTTTACGAGACTGATATTCAGATTTAAATAAGAACTCTGAGACCTTTTCAACTTTCAAATTTCACTAAATGCATGAATTTATGTTGTATCACAAGAGACTTACCCGTTCTGCAATTTATCGCAAAGAGCTGAATCTCACTGCAATTTTAATATTCACCTAAATGATTTCGATGAATTATGGCAGCTTCATGTTTAAGCAATGAATTATATTTCCCCAATCAAATCAGTCTTTCACATTGAATTGAACTGAAGTGGCCACATGTTCTGAAATCAATTTACCTAGTTCAAACTTCGCGGCTTAACGGTTCAATGACGATCACTTTTAAGAATTTTGAATCTGGACCGTAGATCTCCAATAACATCTCCTTCATCTCATGGCTCTCATCTTTTCCCAAAAACAACTGTTCATCTGGGACATGTGTCAGCTCATGACTTGATCACTTAAACACTAGATCTCGTTCACTTTTCTTTTAAGCGATCAAGTTGACTGTCTGATTCACCTGAGCTTGGCTGCAAGTTATTTCGCCTTGAGTTTACTGACTGTGGCTATGATGTCATCCACTTGAACATGTGTCAACATGTCTTAATGGCTTAATCACTAGATCTTGCGCATCTTTCCTTTAATCCATTACGCGAGCCGTCTGATCCTCTCCAACTTGCATCTTACTTAACATCATTTATGCACTGTATAGGACTCACTTCCTCTGCCACACGTCACCATGACTTAATTGCTTATCCATTAGATGTCAATCACTTTGCCTTTAAGTGATTAAGTCAGTTGTTAGATCTTCAACAAACTGTTCACCTTTTAATCTGTGGTCAGGCTTCACCTTTAGTGGAATACACGTCACTACCTGGACACACGTCATTATCGCTTAATGGCTTAGACGCTAGATCTTGCGCATCTTTAGGATAAGCCATTAAGTCATCCGTTGGATCAAAATAGAACTGTTGGCACTTTAATCAATAGCTATTCAAAATACCCAGGTCCACCAACTGCCACATGTCAACACCACTTAATCGCTTAACTGATAGATCTTACACATCTTTTCCATAAGCGATTAAGCCCACAATCAAATTTGTCCATTGTTTAATCTCCACCATATTGCGCTTGGATAGGGCCCACATCATTTCAAAGACATGCGTCGCTCAAACTTAATCGCTTAAAGGATAGATCTCGATCATGTTTGGATTAAGTGATTAAGTCTACCGTTCGATGCAAATACATCTGCCCACTGTTTAACTGAGATCCTTTCCGACCATCGGACCCACCAAAGACACGTGTCAACATGACTTAATGGTTTAAATGTTAGATCTCGAGCACTTCGGGAATAATCCATTAAGCAAACTGTTAGATCAAAATACACTTGCTCGACATATATTGAACTTAATTAAAACACTTGCGGACTTTGGACTTAGAGAATAATACATGACCATGGGGTTAGGACACCGACAACTTAATAAACATGAACATTTTAAAAGGAAACCCATTCGAGACATGACCTTAAGTGATAAAAAAGTAACATGAAATTAGAAACCTTTTCAACGCTTAGGGTTTTAGGATCAAAATTTATACTACAAAACATGAAACAAGGGTTTTTTCAAGTATTCCTCACAAGACATTCTACAAAAACAGACCAGGGACTTATGGTTCAAATTTTTTTTGAATAGACCTAACAATGACTCTTTCTGGGTATGAATACCTCTTGTAGGTGTTACAAAAATTTAGAATCTTTTAGAAGCAGACCAACCTATTGGAAAACAAAACTACCCACACAACAGGAAAGCAAACTAGGCTAAGACAAAAAGAAACACACTTACAAAAACACACTATGTATACAAACCTAATGTTCATGGATAATTAGACTTCATGAGAAGTATAAATTCAAGAACTGTCCATGAACTGACAGTTCTAAAATATTTCCAGTAAGCTCTTGCAATAAATATGAATTTTGACCATACCTTTTATGGACAATATAAGGTCCCAGCCAAATTGGTTCAAATTTTCCATTCTTTCCTTTATCTTCCAACCTGGCATTCCACATGAGAACATAATCTCCCACATCAAAATGTCTTGAGATTGCTTTTTGGTCATACAATTTCTTCACCTGCAATTGGAGTTTTGCATTTTTCACAGAAGCTTCCCTTCTGGCTTCATCTAACTCGACCAGGTCATCATTTCTCAATTGCATGTCAGTATCAATATCATCATCATAAGTCTGAACAAACTTGTACGTCTGCATCAAATTGTTTTGGGGGAAATCTTGCTTGGATTCCATAAACCAGATCAAAAGGTGCACATCCAATAGCCTTTTTTGATGTCACCCTGTCTGCCCATACATCCAATGTTAACTTTGAATTCCAGGCCTTCTTGTTTGTATCCATAACTCTTTTAATAATCTTGAGGAGGCTCTTATTTGTGGATTCAGCTTGGCCATTCCCTTGTGGATGATAGGGTGCAGAGTAAGAGGTATGAATACCATATTCAGCATAGAAATTGACATATTCCTTTGATTTAAAACACATGGCATTATCTGAGATTATCTTCTCTGGGCACCCAAATCTAGTAATTATGTTCTTCAGTAAAAAATCAATTACTACTTTACTTGTATCTCTCTTAGTGGGAATTACTTCCACCCACTTAGTAAAGTAGTATGTAGCTACAATAATCCATGAATGTCCTCCACTGGACTTTGTAGCTATTTCTCCTATAAAATCAATACCCCATTGCTGAAAAGGGGCTTGAACTTCCACTGGTGTGAGGGGCACATTACCTGAGAATTTTAGCTTACCAGAGAAACGTTGGCAAGCATCACATCTTTTAACCAATTGATAAGCATCTTTAAAAATAGTTGGCCACTAGAACCCTACTCTCAAAATCTTATGTGTAGTAGTCTTGGCCATTTAATAGGCACCACACACTCCATTATGCATCTCTTGCAAGATCATGTTTGCTTTTTCTTTATCAACACACTTCAATAAAATTCCTTTAGGACTCCTCCACCACAACTCATCTCTGATCAGGGAAAAATGGATGACTTGCAATTTTAAGGTCATTTTCTTATTCTCATCCATGCCCTATGGACAATTCATCCTTTGCAAATAATAAATAATGTTAGTGTACCAGTCACAATGTTCAAGGTTACAAATGAAAGGTCAATGCTCTTCTTCTAGGGTATTAATGTGATTAGCATCCAAATTAGCACTAGCCATCAGTTTGGCTAAACCCATCCCTCTAACCAATTTAGTGATTTGGATTTCTATGTTGAACTCTTGAATCCTATTTATCCATCTGCATCTCTTTCCTGACACCTCCTGTTGAGTAAAGATGTCCTTAACTACTGCTAAAGGAACATAAGCCACTACAATAGCACCTATCAGATAACATCTAAAAGCCTTCATAGCTTTTACTAATGCATATGCCTATTTCTCAGTTATATCATACTTGAGCTCTACAGCCTGTAATGATTTACTAAAAAAGGCAATAGGCTGCTCAAACCCTTCCTCATTCTTCTGTAATAACACAACAACAGTAGTGTAACAAGATGCAAATGAAAAAAATATTCATGGGCTTTGAATAATCATGAGTTCTCAAGACAGGAGCATCCTTAATTGCTTGCTTAATTTCTTGAAAATACTTGGTGGCCTCCCCATCCCATTCCATTTTAGCATCCTTCTTTAACGTCTTTGAAATTGGTCTACTTTTCTCAGCAAAGTTAGTGACAAATCTTCTGAGAAAATTTACTTGTCTGAAGAATGACTAATTTCCCTTGACATTTCTTGGGATGGGCACTCTGTCAATAGCAGCTCCCCTATCTAGGTCAATTCTAACCCCTTCTTTTGAAACAATATGACCCAATAAATTACCTTCTGTCACCCCAAATATGCACTTCTTGGCATTGAGAGAAATCCCAAATTCTAAGGCTCTTTCAAATTTTTTTTCCAAATGTTCACAATGTTTCTCTTCCTTCTTTGAATAAGCTGTGAGATTATCCTGATAGACCTTAAGAAATTTGTGTAGGAATTCTGAAAATACAACATCCATGGCCCTTTGAAAAGTAGCCCCAACATTCATCAAACCAAAAGGCATCCTCACATACACATATGTTCCCCATAGCGTGGTGAAAGCAGTCTTAAACTGCTCTGATTCTTTGACCATAATCTGGTTATACCCAGAGAATCCATCCATCATGGACATAATTTCACATCCAGTGACCCTCTGTAGCATATTCTCCATGTTGGGGAGAGCATAGTTATCCTTCAAGGAAGATATGTTCAAATTTCTTAAATCCACACATAGCCTGATATCCCCATTCTTCTTTCTAACAGGGACCAGGTTAGAAACCCAGGAAGAATGCCTAATGGGCTTGATTATCTCAGCATCTTTCATTTTTTTCAATTCCTATTCCATCTTAGGCCTGAGGGTGGGATTTATGGGTCTCTGCTTTTGCCTAAAGGTCTTGACATCTTCTTTCAATGGAATTTCATGTTGAAACAATTCCTCATTATATGCCTTTGGGTCATCATATGTCCAAGCAAAGAATTTTTTGTATTTCCTTAAAAGGTCAGTCAAATCTTTCTTCACCTTGGGGGACATTTTCTTACTAATAAATAATTTCTTAGGAACTTCTTCTGTTCCCACATTAACTTCCTCCAAATCTTTAGGTCTATTTACACATGTAACAAAATAAGGTATGTCCTTACTATCAAAGGCCCTCTCCAAAACAACTAGTCCCTTTGGGACTTTATTTGACTTTAGATGCAATATCTTCTTTCCCAAGATAATATCTTTTCCATCAATGTTTTTCACATATTTTGTGAAATCTATCTCTTTATTATCAAGACCTGCCTCACAATACAAAAATCTAAGAATATCTACATCATCATCAAACACTTACCAGCTATCAACATTGTCAGGTATTGAAGGCCTAGTTTGAACTTCTATCTCAGAAATTCCAGCAAAAGTAATGTATTCTGGCCTTAAAGTAATGTTAGCTAACAAATCTGCCATTCTGTTTTGGCTTCTATCCATCCAATCAATACCGAATGCATCAAAACTCTCTATCTCATCCCATGCTGCATTCCGTTACTACTTCAATCTATGGTTCTTTGATGCATATTTAGATCTGATCTAAGATACCACTATCTCAGAATCTCCAATAACTTTGATGCATTTAATTCCATGTCTTGCAGATAGTCTCATACCTATCAGCGAAGCCTCATATTCTACTACATTATTTGTACAATTAAACAACAGAGAAAATGAAAATTTGAAGGTTTTTCTAGAGGGAGATATCAACAAAACTCCAGCACCAGCCCCCTCCTTAGAACTAGCACCATCAAAATACATTATCCATAAATTAGACTGTTTAGATAAATTATTTACATCTTCTGACAACAATGCAGGTTGCGATCCTTTTACAGCTTGACTTTCCTGCACTTGAAATGACCCCATTTCAGTATCCAAGAAACAATTCATGTTATTATCATCTTGTTCCTCAATCATATGAGGAATTCTAGTTTCCCTTGATACTTTGACGTTTTCACCATTTATGTTGAAAGTGGAAAATGATAAATCACATTGAATTCTCCCCCCATAGATGCACTCCATTTTCTTGACAATAACATTCCATATTGGGGGGGAATGTCTACAACCAATACACTCATAATCAACACTTTATCAGGGAAAGCTACCAATTTGTAAGGCAAAACCTTAATAGTATCTATGACAGGCACCTCTCTGGAATCTATAGCTTGGCATCTCCCATGTGGAGTGTCTACCTTCAGTCTCATAGACCTCATGACTTCTGTAGGCATAGTAGTATTGGATTCTCTAGAGTCAATCATGTAGTTCTTCAAAATTTTCCCATTTATTAACAATGTTAGGAAAAAAGGATGGACTGTTTGTGCAGTAGTGCTAACAATATCAGTATCTAAATAAATTTGTGCAATCTTTGATACCAGTTCATCAGATTCCTTTGATGACTTATCCTTAGTGTTTGACACCTTTTTGTTATGTTCTATAGTTTTGGTAGAGCTGACACTCTTCACCCATGTCAGAGTATTTTCCTTGTGTTCTCCTATCCTCATCATTTCTAATAGAGGCACTTTAACAGTTATCTGAGACCAAAGTTGTCCCATATCCATAAGGGTATATGTCATATCAGAAATGTTTGATTTCTGATTTGTACAATCCACATCTTCTACTTGAGTAGCCAGTTTAGCTTCATTTCCCCTATGTGGTTTGTCCTCCTTTTTGGATGAGGTACAGAACTCTTTGGTGTCTTCATCTTTTCTTTATACATGTTTGGGCTAGTAGGTTTGTTGCCCTTCTTAATTAAAATCTCATTAGTACCCTCATCTTATTTCTCCTTTTCCTGAGGCCTCTTGGTACTATTTGGGGTATCCTTGATAAAGATACCAGCAGGCTTGCCATATGTATTTCCAACTACTATGTTTCTCATAACATAATTGCCCCTTGCTTGTGCAACCATATTAGTTGTGATCTCAACTATCTCTTCATCAGATGGCCTCCTCAAAATAGGGGTCTCATCACATCCTTCAGCATTGCATCTCATATTATCAACCTCCCAATCCTATATATCATAATCATCAGGTTGATTATACATTTCTTTATTGAACAGTGAGGAAGTCATACCACAAACACTATCATCATATTCTTCCTCTTCTTCTTATTCATTTTCATCAGTGGCAGAAACTCTGGCACCAATAACACAATATTCAGGGTTGTGTTGGGACTGACAATGTACACACTAGGGGTTTTTACTGCACATATTTATAGAATTCTTGTGCATGGGGTGAGGAGTTTTTCATCAGACTTATCCTTCTTTGGTGGGATAATAGGTTTCCCATCCTTCCACTGAGTAGTATAAGGATAGTTATGCATCCTAGAGTGTCTGTTGTAATTGTTATAGGAAGGCTTATCATTATTTGGATCCCTATTGTGACTACTCTCTCCAAAATTTAGGTTTTTTAGAGCATTCAGAATCAACTTAAGGTTATCATCCTCCTTAGGTTTTGAACTCGGGGGTTTATCCGATTCTTTCTTATTATACCTGGTGGGTTTCCAATCTTCTCTTCTGCCCACTTTCCCAGAAACTCTTCTATTTGTCTCAATGTTGACTACTACCTTATATGCCTCCTTAATATTCCTAGGGTTCTTATCTCTTAATAAATAACCCATTTTTGCATCAAAGGCATTAAGATAGGTAGCGAGACATACCTTGCCATCTAATCTCATTACTTGTAGCAAATTGTGCATTGCCCTCTAGAATCTGATGTTTAATTCCACCACCTCTTCATTAGGGTTCTTTTTTATATTGTTGAACTCATTCAACATGAACCCTTCATTAGTTTTTTCCCCATATTGGTCCCTGAAACATTCATTCATCTCATCCATGGACCCAATGCACTCATGGGGAAATCCTCTAAACCAGTCCCTTGCATCCTCAGTTAGTGATTGCACAAACAATTTCATCATAACATCATCATGTGCAATTTCATCGTCATCAACCATATCCATAAAATTCTTTAGATGTTCTTCACATGTTATTACATTATTCCCAACAAATTTTGGAAGCTTATCCCTAATCTTCTTAGGAATTTCATTGGGATAACCAGCGATGCCAAGAAAAATAAATTGTTTGTACCTTTCAGTATAGACATGAGTTTTTTGAGATAAAGTGTTACCTTGAGCATTTGAAGTGGTAGCACTTCCAGAATCAACAGGGGGTAATATATTCTTTTCCAAGTTCAAAGACAATTTAGGACCAGGACCAGCAGGATGAGGGCCAGAGGTTTGCTTAAGGAATTCAATCTTCTTTTTCATTTCAAGAGCAGAAGCTTCCAGCTTAGCCTTCTCTAATTCCTTGGCTATTATTTCCCTCTCTCTTTTGTCTCTCTCCAACTCAGTGTCCAACTTCAACATGGGATCCATCATACTCCCTTTGCTCATTAGTTCCTTTATTTCAACAGCTGCTACCTTTTGTTTACCTTTGTCCTTGGGCTTTGGTATGTCATATAATTGTTGAACAATAGGTTCATATTCCAGTTTCTCATGTACAACAGTAGCATTCATTGCCTCCAAATCTTTGAGATTCCTTTTCAACTGGTCAAATTGAATATGAGCATGTCTAATTCTTTCTTCCTTTTCTCTTTCTATTTTATGTCTTAAGGCAATTCGCTCGCAGATTTTTCTTTCCAACTTGCCCACCTCTTCAAAATTCTCTTTAGAATCCACAAGGGTTACATCAAATTCTGAGTTTTCATCCATGATGGTTCTCTCCCTTCTGTGGTGATGGGCATGTGGTCTTTCTGATGAGGGAGAGCTTGGATCACTTGGAGGATTCCTATTCTCTTCACCTCTACTCTTGGATCTAGACCTTGTCTCATGTCCCTGAGACTTACCATGAACCACCTTTCTGGTATATCTAGGAATATCATTGACCCTTTCACTCTGAGAGTAATATTCCCCATAAATTCCCAATCCAATTTGTGCTCATTATCAACTTCTATGTTCTCTTCTTCATGATTAGGAGGGACGGGAGTATCCATTCTTATATTCATTCTCTACCTCCAAGTTTGTGGGGTAACTCCGGCAACATTCTTATTCGCTAATTTCCCAACTCTGGAAGTGGATGGAATCTCACCTTCCAATTCATTCTCAGGCCGACTGTTCATCTTGGAATTGGTATTTTTGTAAATCATAGTTAGAAAATAGTGTATCAAATAATAATAACTCAATACTAATTCAAAGATTTATTTGAGTCGCCACCCAACAAAAGAAAAATTTGGGAAAATACACAATAACTTTGAGTAACAAATTTCTGTTATGGAAAGTTTTCACGGGTCACAAATACCAATACATTCTAAGCACTTATCCCAATGTATTCTCAAAATAACACAAGTCACTGGGATATGCAAATATACAACTTTGTAGTACAATGGTCAACCAACTAGTAATGACAAGTAAGTATGCCAAGAGTCTAGCTCAACTTGAGAAACCTTACTCGCTCATTTGCAAATTAAAAACTAATCCCCAGCAGAGTCACCATTTTGTTGGTTTCTTTTTGTGTTGTAATAAAATGACAATGACCTTTTCATTTTATCATTGTTTTTTATAGAGGAGCCACCTCCAAATATATTCTCATGAAAGAAAAAGACCAACTAAACAACACTCTCTTAATTCTTCTACACTTTAGGGTCTGCTACACCAAGGGGGGATACCCTGCAATACCTTCTGATGTGTCTTTTAATGTTTTATGAAGCAGTAATCTCACAATGACTCAACATGATCAGGAGATACTAAGTAATTGGCTAATTACCCATTGAACATCAACCTTGAGATGGCGTGCAAGATAGAAAATTATTACAAACTAATACAATAACAGACTTAATGGATTTTAAATGTTTGCTTGTAGGAACATACAACCAATTATGCAACTAGATATGCAGTAAAACAAAACTTATCAGCTTCAGATCAATGCTTTATCATTGGGCTATATTCTGACTCAGATACAATATGTTGAAATTAATGTTCACCAAAGAATTCAAATCATAATACAATCATCCCAAAACCCCTACTACTAATAGAATCCTTGCAATGTGTCAGATGAATCTATGCATAAATCAGAGCCTAATTTAATCTGATCCTAGATCAAAACTCTCAAATAAGTACATAAACACAGATACAACTATGCTAATGAATTGGAAAATACACAACTCATATGACACATAACATAGGAGAGATTGGAATCTGGATATTTGTATTAAATTTAGAAAATCTTATTTCAGTATACAAAAAGGCACTGAAAAATAACCTCTACAATAACCTGCAAAAGACCTCTCTACTTTATTTCTGACTTCTTACACTATCTAGTACAAATTATGCTATCATTCCCATCTTTACTGAAGACCTTTACAATATATTTTTCCAATAAATTTTCCAGCCCCTCTCCAATGATCTTGGGAATCCTTTTATAGATTAGGATTGCAAAAAGCTTCGGATCAATTGGAATAAGGACAAAATTAATGACTCACTAAGAAGACAAAATAGCTAATGGAGTGATAACCACTCTTGTTACAATAGATATTCAACCAATTTTGTCTTCTAACCACTTTGTACTTGCAATTGCTTCAAAGTTGCTCGGTGTGAGCCATCTGGAATCTTTTATCTCTGATGTTGGTGATGTATGATCTTTACTCTCAACTGTATCAACCAACTTGTTGGGCTTCTTCATCCACCTACATGTTTTCACCTTCACCTGGATCAACAATTGTGTACTTGTCTTTCCAAGAAGTGTACACCTCATCACTTGGCCAGTTGAAATTGAGAACCTCATCTTTTCTGTTGTTACTTTCCTTTCAGGTGGTATAGGCATTTTCAATCTCATCTGACCAAAATGCATAAAATGATATGGCTTTTCCAACTATCTCTATTGTTTGAACAAACAACAATGTGCTTTCCAAGGTTATTATGCTATTGGTCCTTGTTGCCAAAGCTTCATTCATCTTCCAATGCCATAACACCTCATCCTTGATATTTCCATTTTTCCTGAAGAGATTTGGAAACATCTCATAACGGTCCTTTGAATATTCCCTTTTCAAGGCCATTACCTTTCTAATGATGATGCTCCTCCTTATGTCCATGTCCATGAGCTATTTGACACATTTATGAGTGCCAGTCAACACTATGTCAACATCATTCTCCTTCTTGTAAGTGCTATGGAAGAATTTCAACTCTCCTCCCTTTCCTTTCCACTTATCCACCAACTGGTATAATTTGTCCTTGTCTGCATCATACTCATTTATCACACTAACAATTTTCTTACCCTGTGCATATATGGAAGTAGGCACCAATTCATGTGTACAATGCATCAGAGTGCTATGTAACTTATCTACATATTTTTGCTTCACCCATGCCTTTGCTTCTCTGAAGGCTACAGATTGCTCAACCCACTCTTTCTTTTGCCTTTTAAGTTCTGCTCTCTCAGCAATTAATTTGGCCTTTTCTTGCTCAACCTCCTCTAATGTAGTAAAAGTTGATGGTGCAGGGGACGGAGGATAAGTGATAATGGGGCTTGATGAGGATGGCTGGTGAGGGTCTTGTGTAATCCTCTTTTGTGGCATAACTTGGGTTGTTTTCTTTCCTTCCAAGAAAAAAATCCTCTCATCCTTTTGCAAAGATTTCACCCTCTCATCATTGTAAGTTTTCAGAAAAACTTCATACTTATGGATTAGGCTTTTGAAGGCATCTTCTTGTTTCTTAGCTACCTTCAAACTCAACTTGGCAGTTTTCAAAGTAAGGTTAGCTGCTTCTAACCCTAAAGTATCTGACACTCTTTTGATTATGAGGCTGCCTGCACTCTCAGCCTGCTCATCTTCATTTATTTTCCTTTTATCTTTCCTCTTTAAGGATCATATTGCTAGTGTTGCGTGATCCTTACTGAACTGGGCACCAATGGATGTCCCACCAGTGTGCATTGGTTTGGCTTCCTTTCTTACAACATCAAATACAATTGCATTATCTAAATCCCATTGGGGTAATATAAGGACTCCTTTCTTCTTTACCAATTCCCTACCCTCTTCAAGGGTTATCTTGTCAAATTTATCCATCAACTCTTGCTTGATCTCCTTTTCACTGTCGTCCTTGCTCTGGTTTGGCTGAGCTTCTTGTAATTTGTGACATTTATCCTTGAACTCATCAATATGGGTTCTCCAAAAGAATTCAATAAAGGCTCTAGCCTTAACAAAATTGTCATCAGATAGAAATTCTTCACTTGCCTATTTGGTTATAGGGTCCAGCTCCTTTCCTGCAAACTCTGCCACTGTAAGATCCAGAGTTGCATGCCTGGGTGCCTCTGGCACTCCTTCTTGTAGCTCCTGTGCTGTAACAAAAACTTGCCCTATATTTCCCATTTGGACCAATTGCTCTGCAATAGCTTGGTCATCCATTTGTAGAGGGGACTGGGAAGGGGAGTATACATCACTTGCTGGTTCTTTTCCTTCTTTTTTTTGCCTCTTTTGAGAAGGCATCTTTTGAGCACTAATATCTGCTGGCCTTTTCCTCTTTTGATCAGAAGATTTGTCAATCTTGGGCATAATCGTATTGTACCCTCTCCTCTTCTAAACCACATAATTTCTAGGAGGGACTACCCTTCCCTGTGTAAGTTTGCTGAGAATATCCTTAGCTTTTTCTGGCTCAGTTTCCATTACTTTATTTTTATTCTGGTTGAGAGTCTGCATGATATCTTCAAACATTTTCATAAGAGGCTCAATCTTTTTGGCCCAGGGTGAAAATACCTTCAAAGGATCATATGACCTATGAAAATTATGGATAAAATCCAAATATTTCTTATACACTAGCCATTTTTCTTTCTTGACCTCATGGTCATTTAGGTCAAACATATTCCTTATAATGTCCTCTAGAAAATTGAATTGGTGTTCTAATGCCAGGCACTTGGTTCTTTTCCTGAACATGTTCATAATGAAACCTTCATTGTCTGCACACCTTGACATAGATGTTGCTAGATGGTATGGCTCAAAATACTTATCAAATTGTGTCCATCCACCTTTTGCAATGATGAAGTGGTGGGCTCTGGTGAGGGTAGGTAAAACACTTCCCTTCATTTTTCCTGTTAAGGCTTCTTCTTGTAACCCACCCATTTGCCTCAGAATTTCCGTTATGCCAATCTTCAATGGCACTCTATAAGGTAGAACATTAGGTGTTCCCCTGAATCCATAAACTCTCATAACTATGGAGACATGGTACAAGATGAGATCTCCCCAATTGTGGACAATTTTCAATTCAGGGGCATACTCCACAGGCCTTAATAATCTCATCATATATGTATGGATCCTAGGGTTTTGTTTACATAACAAGGATTTAAGCCTAGCAACAAAAACTCTATCAAAATTTACATAGATGGCTTCCTTTCTATCCCAGGATAAATCAACACTCCACAGTTGGACAGGCAAATCCTCATCATCCTGAAATGTAGTGAGGTTCATTTCTTCCTCAAAGATATTAGCACTATTGAACAAAATCATGTGCATCATTAGAGAATACCACCCCACTGGCTTGAGTATATTTTTATCTTTGATGCCTATTAAACCCTCATGCATTAACTCAGCAATGTAAGAAGGATAATAAACAACTACTGACAAATGGGGGTGCAAAATCTAAACAACCATAAGCATTATATGAATAGGCATTGTTGCTTCTTTATCTTCTCCTAACACAAGGCACAAAGCACTATACATTTTCCTAGCCTTACTATTGAAATAATCCAGCTTGAATGGCTCTGGTGTGTTTGGGCCCATAACAATCAAATCCCCTATCTTATTGAAATATCCTTTTAAAGCCTCATTCATGTAGTACTCCTTCCGAGTCTGGTAAACTTGTTTAAAATAGTTGAAATCAATGTCATCCATTTGAATGGATAGGTCACTTAATTTGAATATCCTTTTGATTTCATCGGCTGTGATAGTCAACATCACATTTCTCTCTGTGTCTCTTAAAACCCTAGATACCTTGTTATATGTATTTGCTATTAAAGTAAAAAGGTCTGTATCCATAAATACCCCTGGCACTATCAATTTTCCCATATCAAGATCCCATATGTTGTAATCTGGGGAGGAAGCATTCCTCTGGATGTAGGCAATCTTAAATAAAGTCAAACCATTTATGGTAGTCTTGGGATCCTTGGCCCATCTACCCGTATCATACAAACCCTCCCCGACTCTAAAACAGGGATGTGCTGGAACTATTTTCTTAGCCTGGGTAGCATCACTTGTAGACCCACTCAACTACTATAGAAGGTCAGCTCTAACATTTCTATCTTTCCAGAGAATTCAAGCCTAGGGTCCTTTTTCTCAAACTAGGGATTTTTACGATATTGATATTCAGATTTAAATAAGAACTCTGAGACCTTTTCAACTTTCAAATTTCACTAAATGCATGAATTTCTAATGTATCACAAGAGACTTACCCATTCTGCAATTTGTCACAAAGAGATGAATCTCATTGCAATTTTAATCTTTGCCTAAATGATTTCGGTGAATTATGGTAGCTTCATGTTTAAGCAATGAATTACATTTCCCCAATCAAATCAATCTTTCACATTAAATTGAACTAAAGTGGCCACACATTCTAAAATCAATTTGCCTGGTTCAAAATTCGCGGCTTAATGGCTCGATGATGATAAATTTTTAGAATTTTGAATTTTGGACCATAGATCTTCAACAAAATCTCCTTTATCTGACGACTCCCATCTTTTCCCGGAAACAACTATTCATTTGGGACACATGTCAGCATGACTTGATCGCTTAAACACTAGATTTTGTTCACTTATCTTTTAAGCAATCAAGTCGATCATCTGATTCACCTTAACTTAGCTACAAGTTATTCCACCTTGAGTTTACTGACTGCGACTACGAGGTCATCCACTTAAACATGTGTCAACACGGCTTAATGGATTAATTGGTAGATCTTGCGCATCTTTCCTTTAATCCATTACGTGATTCGTCCGATCCTCTCCAGCTTGCATCTTACTTAACATCATTTCTGTGCTGTACAGGACCCACTTCCTCTGCCACACGTCACCATGACTTAATCACTTATCCATTAGATGTCGATCACTTCGCCTTTAAGCGATTAAGTTAGCCATTAGATCTTCAAAAAAATGTTCACCTTTTAATCCGCGGTCAGGCTTCACCTTTAGTGGAATACACGTCACTACCTAGACACGTGTCATTACCACTTAATGTCTTAGACGCTAGATCTTGTGCATCTTTAGGATAAGCCATTAAGTCATCCATTGGATCAAAATAGAACTATCATCGCTTTAATCAATAACTGTTCAAAATACCCGTGTCCACCAATTGCCACATATCAACACTACTTAATCGCTTAAATGATAGATCTTACGCATCTTTTCCATAAGCGATTAAGCCCACCATCAGATTTGTCCACTATTTAATCTCCACCATATTGCGCTTGGACAGGGTCCATGTCATTTCAAAGACACGCGTCACTCAGACTTAATCGCTTAAAGTATAGATCTCAATCATGTTGGGATCAAGCGATTAAGGTCTACCATCCAATGCAAATACATCTGCCCACTGTTTAACCGAGATCCTTTCCGACCATCAGACACACCAAAGACACATGTCAACACAGCTTAATGGCTTAAACATTAGATCTCGAGCACTTCAGGAATAAGCCATTAAGCGGGCTGTTAGATCAAAATACACTTGCTCGACATATAATGAACTTAATTAAAACACTTGCAGACTTTTAACTTAGAGAATAATACATGACCACGGGGTTAGGACACTGACAACTTAATAAACATGAATATTTTAAAAGGAACCCATTCGAGACATGACCTTAAGTGATAAAAAAGTAACATGAAATTAGAAACCTTTTCAATGCTTAGGTTTTTAGGACCAAAATTTATACTATGAAACATGAAACAATGGTTTTTTCAAGTATTCCTCACAAGACATTCTGCAAAAATAGACCAGGGACTTATGGTTCAAATTTTTTTCGAATAGACCTAACACCTCCATCAACAATTACCTTACAAAATTTACCACTAGACTTGCACATAGTCCTGAACAATTTCTTCCTTTGACAAGAATCAACCTGCTTCAAGGGTAGCAAAGTTCTCCTAAGAAAAAGAGTCACACCCTCCACCTCAAGTTCATTCTCAGCAACCTCATTCACCATAGCATTTTAGTGACTACCAACCTTCCAATCTGCATGGGGACATTCAAATGACCGATGTCCTTCTTCACCATAGTTTTAAAAAATACATCTTAATACACCTCTACTTGTCTTTCTCCTCAATTCAACAGGTTTCAGTTCATCTTCAACTTTTGGTTTATCTTTCACCGACTGTTCTTGCTTCTCTTTCCCTCAGGAATTACCATGATGTCTTCTCTTCAACCTATCTTCTACCTTCAATGCATAATGATAAGCATTTTCTAATGAGTCAATCTTCAACATACCAATCTCATCCTGGATATTGAATCTCAAACCATTGACATACCTCGCCACCTTTTCCTTAGAAAGTTCTCTATGCCTAGACTGAATAGTCAACATGTATAAATCCTCGATATAATCTTCCAGAGTCATCTCCTTCTGTTTTAGATTCTGTAATTTCTTAAATAAATCAAGTTCATAGTCGATAGGAATAAACTTAGCCTTTAGCTTTATTACCATCAACCTCCACCTATTGATCTTCATCTCACCTTCTTCTTCTCAGTCCCTCTACAACTCTTTCCACCATAAAGTAGCATGTCATTTCAACTTAGTCTATGCCAACCTTACTCTAAGCGGATCCTCAATGTCTTCTAGCTCAAAGTAGTCTTCTAACTCCCTGATCCAATAAATCAGATCCTCGGGTCTCAATGTACCTAAAAATTTGGACACCTCCATTCGGTAACTGGTACTTAACCGAAGTCTAGATCTCTGCAACCAATCATATCTGTCTCCTCCAAATCTCTCCATCTAATCGGCTCTGTCATCTCCACTAGATCCAGAAACTTCAAATTCTTCAGCAACTTCTTCATAACCATCATCTGTTCTCATACCTCTACGTAATCCAACATTTCTAATACCTTCTATGATTTCATTCTTCATTTCTGCCATCTCAGATCTAAATCTTTATGTTATCCTTGCTTCCACTTCCTCAGAAAGATCTGCAATCACCCTAGGGTCTAATCTTCTCAGAGGCATCTCTCCAGATCTTTGAAAACCCTAATCTCCACAAGAAATGAACCAGCTCTAATACCAATTAATGTAGTCAAGCTCAGAGGATCCAATAAAGGACTATCCAAACTTGATGCATTACAACAAGTCAAAAGTAGAAACTCAATCAACACAGAGATATAACAACTTATATCAATTCATATTCATTTTTAGATTCAATTACATGCAATGTATCAGGCTGTAAGGCCTTCCCAATTAGGGCCAAAACAACAAAAGCATCAAAAAGATTTTGTAGGATCCAACATTCCAGTCTACTCTATAGCTAATTGGATGAAAAATAGATCTAAAATTATGCTCACAAGCCTCCAAGCAATCTGTTATTTCTATCTACCCACTTACCACTATCTGCAACAACTTACAATCCTTTCAACTTATCAACTTACTCTACTATCCACTATCTATCTCCTCATGTGTCATCCCTTCTAAACATCAACCTAGACTTTATTTTATACAAACTTGCCACAAGTTGACATTACAAATAAAATAAAATAATAAAACACAAGTCGACATCATGAAATACACAACCAACGTGTTATCCATCAGTCGACCTCCAACAGTCATTAAATCTGCATAGGAGAGTAAACCAAAAAAGATATAGGTCCTTACATTGCCCACACACAACCACCAATTAAATGCACCACTAAGTCAGCCCAACAAATAACATAAACCTCATCGGTGATCAAGAACACCAAAAATTAGACCACTCGGTGAGAGGCACAACCAAGCCAAGCTCCACCGAACAGACACCACCGAGAAACAACACAAAACACCACTCGGTAACTGAGACCGATCCATCAGTCACCGAGACCGAGCCACAAGAAACCTAGCCAACAGGTAACCGAGCACCCCAACAAGAAGCTCCAAGGCAGTTACCGACCAGATTATCGAGCTCCCAAGAAACAAATCAACATCAAACCAAAACATGTTTTTGGTGACACAGGATTTCCAACTACCCCAGGATGCTCCTGCATCATCATCATGAATTGTGATAGTAGGATTGTAAATGTGGTTATTATTATATTCTTATTTCCTACTATGCTTATCATTAGTTTGGAATCAAGTCATTTTTTTGGGTGGGATGTAAATTTATTAAAGTATCAAGGTGGTTAGTCCAATATGTCTTTTCTTTGTAAATTAAGTATTATTTATACTGAAATTAGACCGAATGCGATCAATTAGTGGATTATTTGCATTGAGTAGTTGGTGCACGAGAACATATTCAATGATATGTCTCATGAGGTCATTTGTTATTTTATTTTTTTTCAAGATTATTTAAGGTCCCAAGGACTATTTGGAGTCAAGTCAAATCACTTTGTAAGGCTATTGAATCCATTTGCTCAAAATAAACCTATAAGGTCCTGATAGAGTCAAATATGGCCAAAGAGTGCAAAATTCCCAAAAGGGGTTGGAATTGATGTAAAAGGGATTATTTATTTCATTTTAGTATTTTTAGGGTGTCCAAGAGTAATTTGGTCAAGTTTGATGATGTTTTCGTGAAAAGTGTAAAAGTTGCACAAAAATTGTCAAAATTGCAACATTGAAAAATTTGCAAAAATGTAATATGTGAAAGTCTATCGTTCAGGAAGGGTAGTTATATTAGTTGGAGAAGTTTTAGAGGCTTTATAAACCATTGTATGGTCGACATTAGAATGGTGGTTAGTTTGAAGGAGAGTTTATAAATTAATATCCAATAAAACCTTTGACTGTCATACATTTTTGGGAGGTTTATGACTTTACAGAGCCATGAGTGCTTATATATGATGTGGTTTTAATATGTATTTACTTTTAGAAGTTAGTATAATGAATAAGATTTTATTTGAACCATTTTCCATTCATTTTCATGATGACTTGTGCAAGAAATAATGGATTTTGTATTGACAGCTATAAAGCCTCACTAGCATAAACAAAGAGACTTTAAAATTTTGTTTCTCCTAATCTACATGGTGGAATGAACCAAAAATTGGTGAAATAATTAGTTTTGATAATATTTTGAAGATACTAAAATGGGATATAACAAGGACATCGAATAAGTTCATGCAGTTGGGTATTGAATTTTGATCCATTAAAAGTGGAAAATGATTGGGAATAATCTTGAAACGCCTTCCTACACTTAGTTCATTGAAATAATGAAATTTGAGTCATGGAGGATTGACTGTAAAAGTGGAGCCTTTGAATATTTTTGCTAGTAACATGCCTTGTTTCACATTGCATATTGATTTTTAAGTCTCTTTTTGTGTTGAGTCAATGCATGAAAGGAATGGAACTAAATGATACATTGTCAAGGTCTCTAGATATCCGTTTGAAGGTATTGAGTCATTGAAGAATATAAAGTGATCAACAAACTATGTATAGACAATCTCAGATTAGATTGTGATTCCTTTCAAAGTTGAAATTTCCTTTAATTAAATTTATGATGATTGTTCAACATCATCTAAAGTATATACATAGTGTTATAAATGTTATTTTTGTAATCAAGAAGGAATTTTAGAAGGGTATGCTAAGTCCACTAAAGGGGACAATCTAAGCAGGTTTGGTAAGACTTAAATTAGTGTTGATAGTTTATTGTTTGGAGGAAGTGCTACATGTGGTGAGCTATGTAAATAAGTGTTCTAGATTCTTGTATATCTATCTAATGATTTTGAGTAGGAGGGTAGACCCAAGAAAATTGTTTTGAGAAGGCCAATGGGAGTCACCCTTGGTTGTGGAGAAATCCTTGTTGTCCCATAACAATGATAGCTAATTGGAAGTTGTCAAGAGTGAAAGGTTGTTGCATTAAGGTGAATCCAAACTTATTTAAGTCAGGAGGGTAAAGATGTTGTTAGTTGAGACTTATAAATAGAAGGGGTTCCTATTTTCCATTGATGGTGACTTGTGAATGGAAGCGTGGAAGTTGAAATAGGTGAGTATTGTTACAAAACAAATTTATATGTTGTAACTTGACCATGATTCAAAGGTGTATATGGGAGTTGCGTAATACTGCCTTGAAGAATTGTTGAGATTGAGTTTCATTTGGTTTTACGACTTGAAGAGTAAAATAATGGTCCTTTCTAAATACATTATGAGGTGATCAATTATGTGATTTTTGTGTGAATCTTGGGCCCTCTGCATCAATTGGTGTTAGAGATAATTGATGTGGGATTTGTTAAGTGTTGTTAAGTTATTGGTTGGTTGCAGGTGCTTAATCCATCTAAACTACAAGAGAGAGTTTGGTTTTATTTTTGTAGGTTTAAGAGAACATTATTGTTGGTATCCAAGATACTAGGAAGAGAAAAGTGGAGACACCTAGGCGAGGCAAATAATTTTGTTGAGTTTGTATGGTAAGGCAGTGAGGGAGATGGATACTTGTCTGATGAAGCACTCAAGTTTGCAGTCATGCTGAAAATACTCCACAAATAGGAGTAGACAAAAAGATGAATAAATGATTGGTCAAAAAGAGGAAGGTTTTCAAGGATAGTCTCATGTCCTTGGTTGAGAAAGAGTTGGTGGAAAGTTCAGAATTGTGAAAGGACAGTCATGTGTCCTTTTGAATGAGAAGAGTGATAGTGAACCTGATGGAATGAGAAAAAAAGAGGTGGAAAAAGGAAAAGTGTAGTAGATTTGAAGACAAAGGATGGAACCAAGGAAAGGATAGGAAAATATTCATAGAGAGGAAGCAGTACAAGGCATACTTGAAGTTGTTGCAGGTTGACCCTACATGCTTCCAAGGGACTTATAAAATTTTGTAAGTCAGTTGTATGGTGTAGGAAAACCTATTCATTGGGATGTATCATGAGGTCATTTAGTTTTTTTTTTTTCAAGGTTATGTAAGTTTGTAAGAACCATTTGGAGTCAAGTCAAATCATTTTGTAAGGCTATTGAAGCCATTTATTCGAAATAGACCTATAAGGTCCTAATAGAGTCAAATATGGTCAAAGTCTGAAAAATTAGCAAAAGGGATTGGAATTTATGTAACAGGGATTATTTAGTCCATTTTAGTGTGTTTAGAGTGTCTAAGAGTATTTTGGTCAAGTTTGATGATGTTTTGGTGAAAAATGCAAAAGTTGCACAAAAAATGTCAAAATTGCAACATTGCGAAAATTGCAAAAATGTAACATGTGAAAGACTATCGGTCATGAAGGGTAGTTAGAGTAGTTGGAGAATATTTATAGGGTTTATAAATCCTTCTATGGTAGACATTATAATAGTGGTCAGTTTGGAGGAGAGTTCGTAAAGTAATGTCCAATAAAACCTCTAATTGTCACATGTTTTTGGGAGGTCTGTGAATGTTACAAAGCCATGAGTGTTAATGTATGATGTGTTTTCAATATGTATTTACTTTTAGAAGTTATTATAATGAATAATATTTTATTTTAGCCCCTTTCCATTCATTTTCATGATGATTTGTGCAAGAAATAGCGGATTTTATATTGACAGTTATAAAGCCTTACTAGGGTAAATAGAGAGACTTTAAAATTGTGTTTCTCCTAATTTAGGTGGTGGAATGACCCAAAAATTGAGGAAATAATTGGTTTTTATAAGATTTTGAAGATATTGAAATGAAATATTAATATATGAATTTGTGTTCATGTTTTATGGATGTCCTAGGTATGTATTCTATGTGTTAACTATGAGTGACAGGGACAACAAAGAAGTTCATGCACTTACGTATTTAATTTGGATCCATTAAAAGTGGAAGCTGGTTGGGAATGATCTTGAAATGCCTTCCTATTATTAGTTCATTGAAATAATGAAAGTTGAGTCATGGAGGATTGACTGTAATAGTGGAGCCTGTGAATCTATTTGCTAGTAATAGGCCTTGTTTCAGATTGCATACTCATGTTTGAGTCTATTTTTGTGTTGAGTCAGTGCATGAAAGGAATATAACTAAATGATCCATTGCCAAAGTGTATGGAGAGACCTTTGAAGGAACTGATTCATTGAAGAATATAAAGTGATCAACAAACTATGTGTAGACAGTCTCAGATCAGACTGTGATTCCTTTCAAATTTGACATTTCCCTTAATTAAATTTATGATGATTGTTCAACATCATCTAAAGTATGTATGGGGTGCTATCAATGTTTAAATAGGTGAGTGTTGTTTAAAGAGTTTCCTAGTTTCCACTAATGGTGACTTGTGAATGAGAATATGGAAGTTTAAATAGGTGAGTGTTGTTACAAAACAAAGTTATATGTTGTAACTTGACTATGAATCAAAGGTGTCTATGAGAGTTGTGTAATATTGCCTTGAAGAATTGTTGAGATTGAGTTTCATTTGGTGTTATGGCTTTAAGAATCAAATAATGGCGATTTATAAATACATTGTTAGGTGATCAATTGTGTGGGATTAGTGTTAAGGTTAGGTTTATGGTCATGGTTATGAGGAGAATTACTATTAGGGTTGAGATTAGAATTATAATTAAGGATAGTGTAAAGATTAAGATTTGGTTAGGGTTGTGGTTTTGGTAAGGGTCGGGGCCAAGGTTAGGATTAAGGTTAAGATTAACATTAGTGTTAGGGTTTGGTTTAATTTTATGATTATGGTTAGGGTTAGGATTTAGTGTTAAGATTTAGTGTTATGTGTTGAATAAATTAATATAATTAGGGTTAGGGTTTATATCATAGTTAGGGTTAGCATTAGGTTTATAGTTTACCATTTAGGATTAGGTTTTAGCATTTATGATTTGGGTTTATGGTTATGGTTATGGTTATGGTTATGGTTATGGTTATGGTTATGGTTAGGGTTAGGGTAAGGGTTTATGGATAAGATTATAGTTATAGTTAGGGTTTAGTGTTAAGGATTAGGTTTTTAGTTAGGGTTAGAATTTTGTGCTATTATTAGGATTAGTTTAAGGTTTACATCAAAGTTAGGGTTAGGATTAGAATTATATTTTAGGGTTTGCATCAAAGTTAAATTTAGAATTTTTATTAGGGTTTCCTGATTGGAATATAATTATGAGTAGGGTGAAGATTTAGATTTGGTTAGGGCTATGGTTTGGGTTAGGGTTAGTGTTAAGATTAGGATTAAGGTTAATATTAACATTAGGGTTAATATTTGGTTTAGGTTTATGATTTTTTAGGGTTATGGTTTATACTTATGGTTAGTTTATACTTAGGGTTAGGGTTTAATATTAAGGTTTAGTGCTATACATTAAATAAACTATTATAATTAAGGTTAGGGTTAGCATTGGGTTTATGGTTTACCATTTAGGATTAGGTTCTAGCATTTATGATTTGGCTTTACCATTTAGGTTTACGATTATGGTTAGGGTTAGTGTTTAGGTTTATGATTAGGGTTATATTTATAGTTACAACTAGGGTTTAGTGTTAAGAATTAATGTTAAGGTTACATTTATGGTTAGGGTTAGAATTTTGTAATATGGTTAGGATTGTGTTTAGCGTTTGCACAAAAGTTACGGTTAGGATTTGAATTATATTTTAAGGCTTACATAAAACTTAAATTTGGAAGTACTATTAGGGTTGGGACTGGAATATAATTACATGTAGGGTGAAGATTTAGATTTGGTTAGCACTATGGCTTGGGTTAGGGTTAGTATCAAGGTTAATAATAACATTAGGGTTGAGATTTGGTTTAGATTTATGATGATGGTTAGGATTAGGGTTTAAAATTATGGTTAGGGTTATACTTAGGGTTAGGGTTTTATGTTAAGATTTAGTGTTATACATTGAATCAATTAATATAATTAGGGTTAGGATTGGGGTTTATCTCATGGTTAGGGTTAGCATTAGGTTTATGGTTTATCGTTTAGGATTCAGTTTTAGCATTTAGAATTGCAGTTTACCATTTATGATTAGGGTTTACCATTTGGGTTTATGATTATGGTTAGTGCTAGGGTTTAGGCTTATGGAGGTTTATATAGTTATAGTTAGGCTCTAGTGTTAGGGTTAGGGTTAGAATTTTGTGTGTTATGTTTAGGGTTTACATCAAAGTTAGGGTTATGGTATGGATTAAGGTTGTAGCTAGGGCTTACATATGGTTAGGGCTAGGGTTTGGGCTATGGATAGCTATGAGGATTAGGATTAGAGTTAGGGTTAGGGTTATTGTTAGAATTATGGTTAGTGTTAGCATTGACATAATGTTTTAGCTTTGGATTATGGTTAGAGATAGGGATAGGGATAGTATTAGAGTTATGATGAGGCTTAGGGTTAGGGTTTAGGATTAGGATTGATATTAAGATTATAGTCAGGGTTTACATAATGGTTATGGCTAGGGTAAGAGCTATGATTATAGTTAAGGTTTAAGGTAGAGGTTACAATTTACATCATGGTTAGGGCTTGGATTAAGTTTTGGGTTAGTGATAAAGTTAGGTTTAGGGTTAGGGTTGTGATCATGATTGTAATTAGGGTTTACATAATGGTTGGGTCTAGGGTTTTGTGTATGGATAGAGAGAAGGTTAGGATTAAAGTTAGGGTTAAGATTATGGTTAATGTTATGATTTAGGCTTATAATTTAGATTTTTGTTAGGGTTAGGGTTTTGGTTTGGATTATGGTTATGGTTATAGTTAGGATCATGTAGGAATAGGTTTAGGACTATGGTAAGGATTTAGATTTAGGGTTATTTTTAGAATTATATTTAGGTTTAGGGTTTTTGTCATGGTTCTAGGGTTAAGGCTATGATTAGGGTTAGGATTGAAGGTTATGAATATGATATAATCAAGGTTTAGTATTATAGTTAATTTTTTATTAGGGTTAAAAATTTATGGTTTATGGTTTAAGGTTTAGTGTTTGGTCAAGGTTAGGATTATGATAATAGTTATAATTATGATTATGGTTAGGGTTTGGTGCTATAATTAGGATTATGGTTATAATTAGGGTTTATATATTGGTTAGGTCTAAGGTTTGACATATGAATAGGAAGAGGATTAGGATTAGGTTTAGCTTTAGGATTTTGGCAATCTTACATCAAACAAAAATATTTGTATTTTCATGTTTGATCAGCCTGGTGTTTTGGTTAGCGGTCGATCTATATTTGTTCTTTTTGGTTGCGGTCGTGACAGTATGTTCTTGACTTCATCTTGGATCTTATCCTATGATTGTACCTCATTTAGTTGCATCGCGCTGGAGTTATGGCAGATTATTTGTGAGACTATCATGCTCTTCATTTCACTGGTTGGTTGTTGTGCTTTCTGATCGGTTACCAATCTTTCGGTGCCTTTTTCTAAATGTGCTCATGCCATCTCATTGTTACATTTGAGGTCGACCTTATTGTATGATCACATCTCTTAAATATTTAATTAGAGTTTGTTCTAATGATTTAGGTCCTTACCTATTTGTTGTAATACATTTTCTCAATCATTGGGGAATGCAATCTTTTCTAGGCTGACCTGATGTTGCGATGGATTTATAAGCTTATGGACTTGTTCCTAAGGGACATGTGATCTCATAAAATTATTTAGATTAGCTTGGCTAGGATTTTAAGTTTTTTTAGTGTAATAAGACATGTATGATTGGCATGTAAGACCGCATGTTGCAGATATGTTGTAAATGATTTTCTGGTGATAATAAATAGCTGAACCTCTCATTTTCTTGCTATTTGTCTCATTTTTTGTTGTTGTGTTATATTGGATGTAAGGTTTGGACTGATCTCCTTGAGGTTTCTCCATCCTTGACTGTGCCAGGTGGTATCAGAGCAAGGTTGAGAAAGGTTGAGCAAGGTTAAGAAAGGTTGAGTGAGTTTGGGATTCTTGTATTGGCAGATCTGATTTCCTGACTTGTGAATCCCTAGACCTGTTGATCATGAGGTGAAAGAGTAAATATCTAAATCATAATCATAGAGGACCTGTGTAAGGTGGCTAGGAAGGGTTTTGCTACTAATTTTTGAGATTTGAAGGCATACTGAGGGTGCATAGGTCTCTGGTTAGAGAAGCATCTTGTAATAAGATCACCAGTTGGAGAAGCAACTGCACCCAAGGATTGAAATATTCTGCCTAGAAGGATGAACCCTAGAAGGATAGAGAAAATAGTGGAAGACTTTATGGTTGAGATGAGGAATGAGATCATAAATGTGTTGACTAGATTGAGAAGGAATCCAGAGATTGAAGAAGAATTTGAGGAGGATGTTGAAGATCTTGAGACTATAGATGTCAAGATCCCTACAAATGAGGAAAGGTTATTGAGAGCTACGACATAAGTAAGTAAAATTCATAGGATGGATGTTTCTATTTTCATCGGTTCATTGCATCCTAAGGATTTGATAGATTGGATTGGAGAACTAGAAGACTAATTTGAGCTTGAAGACATCAGAGATCCACATAGGGTTAGGTTAGCATATACTAAGTTGAAGGGTCATGTTGCCTTATGGTGGAAGGAATTACAGAAAGATAGAGGGGAGCACAGTGAAAAAAAAATCACTAAATGGAAGGTAATGATTGCTAGGTTAAAAGATAAATTCATCGCTGAATATTATTTATTAGAGTTGTTCAAGAAATTGCAGAACTTGAGGTAGGAAGACATGAGTGTGGAAGAATACATAGAGGAATTCTATAAGACGATTATTAGACCTGGTCACAAAGATGTATCTAAGGAGAAGGTGGATATGTATGTTAATGGTATAAGATTTAACATTCAAGATGAGTTGAGTATGCTAAGGATTTATACTATTGAGGATGCTTATCAGTATGCATTGAGAGAAGAAGATAAGTTGAAGAGAAGACAAAGTAACCCTAGAGGAAGAGAGAAATAAGCTAGTATTAATGGAAAATAGAAGAAAACTATTTAAGTTGAATCTGATATGAGAATACCTAGAAGAGAAAATGGTAGCCAGGAGTTCAAGGGTATCTATTTCAAATGTGGTGACATAGGACATAGGGCCTTTCAATGTTCTAGAGGATCTAGTAAGAACATGGGAAAATATAATCTTATAGCACATGAGGAACAAACTATTGATGAATTAATGGTCAATGAAGTAGAATCTGAAATAGGAGAGTCTCTTATGCTTAGGAGCATCGTTTTGAGTAAGAAGGAAGATAAACCTTTACAAATGAGGAACTTTTTTAGGACTATCTGCAAATCAGGAGGTAAATGTTGTAAGGTTGTTATGAATAGGGGTAGTATTGACAAATTGGTATCAAAAGAGATGGTGCATAAACTTGGATTGAAGAGGCTTAAACATCCTTGACCTTATGGGATAGGTTTGTTTTCAGATAAACACATGGTGGAGGTGAAAGATAAATGTTTGGTTAATTTTGGCATTGGACCTTATAGAGATGAAGTGTTATGTGATGTAGTGTCTATGAGTGCTTGTCATGTTCTATTGGGAAGACCTTGGAAATTTGATAGAGGGGCTATTTATGATTGTAGAAGAAACTTTGTCACAATAGAGAAGGATGGAAAAAAGTTTACTTTGGTTCCTTTGAGGGAAGAAGAGGCAATAAGTGCAAGGAATTTGAGTATGGTAAAGATTTATTGATCATAGAAGCAAACTACATAGGTTAGAATAGATCAGACGAAGGATCTTGAAGGTAGATTTGATGAAGGAAAGTTGGTATCAGATTGTAAGAAGGTTAAGGCGAAGCAACATGAGACCTTGGTTTCTGAATAGATGAAGATTTGTAATAGAGGTAGATCAGTTATGCAATAGGGAAGAGGTAGTGACCTGAGTTATGATTTTGATAGGAGATATGACAGATTGAGTGAAGAGGATATTGAGTTGATTAATCTAATAGAGGAAAGTGCAGAGGTATAAAGACAATGAGATATAGATAAAGAGGATGTTTGAATTTAAAAAAACATGGGATTTATGTTCCACATCTTGTTAAATGTTCATAAGTTGCTCTTATGGAATATTTTCTTCTCACTTGGGGTGTCAGATGCAGGAGCATCTTATGATTTTGGAAATCTTGCATCAAACAAAAATATTTGTGTTTTACTATTTGATCAACTTGGTGTTTTGGTTAGTGGTCAATCTATTTTTGTTCTTTTTGGTTGCACTCATGATAGTATGTTCTTTGCTTCATCCTGGATCTTATCCTATGATCACACCTCATTTGGTTGTATCACACTGGAGTTATGGAAGATTCTTTGTGAGACTATCTTGTTCTTCATTTCACTGGTCAGTCATTATGTTTTTCGATCAGTTGTCAATCTTCTGGTGAGTTTTTTCTGAACGCAGTCATACCATCTCATTGTTACGTTTGAGGCCGACCTTATTGTATGATCACATCTCTTAAATATTTCATTAGAGGTTGTCCTAATAATTTGGGTCCAGACCTATTTGTTGTAATACATTTTCTCAATTATTGGAGAATGTAATCTTTTCTAGGCTGACCTGATGTTGCGATGGCTTTATAAGCTTATGGAATTGTTCCTGTTGGATAGGTGATCTCATAAGATTATTTGGATTAGCTTGGCTAAGATTGTAAACTTTTTTTAGTGTAATCAGGCATGTAAGACTGCAGGTTACAGATGTGTCATAAATGATGTTTCGGTGATAATAAAAGATTGAATCTCTCATTTTCTTCCTATTTGTCTTGTTTCTTCCATTGTGTTATATTGAGTGCAAGGTTTGGACCGATCTCCTTGAGGTTTCTCCATCCTTGACTACATCATTTCTAGGGTTAAGATTATGGCTAAGGTTATGTTTTAGATTTTTGTAAGGGTAAGGGTTTATACCATAATTAGGTTAGGATTTAGGTTCAAAATAGGTTTGGTTAGGGTTAATCTTAGGGTTAGGAGTAAGAAAGGTTATAGTAAGGGTTAAATTATGGTTATGGTTCAAATAGGGATGGATTTATAGTTTAATTAGTGCTACGATTGAAGCACAATTAGGGTTAGAATTAAGGTTAGGTCAGGGTAAGGCTTCAATAAGAGGGAGATATTTGAGTTGACTAGAGTTGAAGTTAATTCTTATTAGGGTTTGATTATTGCAAGGATCTAAGTATACTAAGGATTAGGAATATAATTTAATTAGGACTAAAATTAGGGTTATAATCTAATTATGTATATGATTAGTATTTAATTAATATTAATATTTAATTAAGATTATATTTTTGTCATGATTCAAATATGATTATAGTTTAATTAGTGTAGATATATGTGTGTATATATATACATACACACACACACATGTATGTATGTGTGTGTGTGTGTGTGTATACATACATACATACACACACACACACACACACATATACACACACACACACACACACACTTAATTAATATCTTTTAGTATTAGGGTTATGGTTCATATGTATATCTTAAATTTATTAATATAATGTATGATTAAGATCAATGTTTTTAATTTTTTTATAGATTAAGGTTCAATTAGGTTTAGTATAAGTTTTATGGTTAGGTTTAAGGTTTAATTTATCAAGTGAACCTATTTTTTCATCCTAGATGGGAGTAGGATTCGGAAGGCAAGATAATGACTAATTTATGATAAGATTGATGATGTTTGATTTAAGATTTAAGGTGAAAAAACATTTTAATGTTGAAGTATGTATATGCTTATGGTTAGAGTGAATTATTTCTCTCTAAATTTATTATTCATGCAAAATATGTTTTTCCACTTTATGTGCTTATCATATTGATTTAAGAACTCATTTATAAGAGAAACAAACAAATATATTATATTTTTTTTCAAAATGATAAATTTCTTACTATATTCATATTTATAAATATGGAAAATAATCTTGATAAGAGAATTGAATAAAAAGACAAGTAATAGATATTTAAAAATAATAATTTTATTATTATTTTAAATATGAAAAATACCTTTCACGCATTATTTTGTTACTATATTGATATTTATAAATACGAAAATATGTTTTTCACATATTTTTAATGTATTTAAGCCATTAAATTTTAGAAATATAATGAAAATAAAAATATAGAAATGTCTTTATTTTCATGAATTACTATTTATATAAATTTTTTAATTATTTTAAATAAGTAAAGTGTAGAAACATGAGTTGAGAATTGAATGTAAAGAGATATTTTAAAAATAAATTTTTGTTACTATATTAATATTTATAAATATGAAAATTAGTTATGACATAAATATCAAAACTACATATAAATAATTACATGTGGAATTAAATTATATAGAAACTTAATTCTCATGATTTTATTACTATATTGTTATTTTTTAAATATGAAAAAATACTTTTGACATAATCTTAATTTCTTGTAACTAATTAAATTTTAGAAACATTGATTTGAAAAACATAGAAACATCTGTATTCTCATTATTTGAAAAAATGTGGTCATCAGTCATTTGATCTATTGAAATGTTGATCCATTAATTGCCAAAGTCATATTTTTTTAACTTCATAATATTTTGAAGATTGTTATTACAAAAGGATCTTTTATCATTGTCTAGATCTATCCATGTGTGTTTTAGAAAATCAATTATGAGATTTATGTTTATTAATTTATGTTATTTTATTTGATATTAAATTCTTATACACAAATGCGCAAAATAATTTATTTGCACTATTTATTTCCTTTAAAGTAAATTTGCTGGAATTTGAAAATCTAGAGAGTTCTCTTCTGATAGGAGTATATTTATAACCTTCTAAACTATTTTTTTTATTTGAATTTAACTTGGACTGAGGTCAGAGGTTTCTTATCTTCTATTTTTTTGTCCCTGGGTTTATCTTATTAGCTATTTTAAGATCTAAATTTAATTTGGACTAGGTCAAAGGTTGCTAATAGTTTTTGCTTGCATACTTCTAATTTCCCCCCTGTGTTTAGCTTAGGAATCAAATATTTTGCTTCCTTTTTGACAACTCTTGTCTATACATTATATTTTATATAAATAAGTTTTCTTCACTTTGAGGCGCACATTCTATTGAGGTTTAATCAAAGATCATCTGTACAACTTCAATTGTAGGGGCATTCAAGACCTTTCATTTTTATCAAAACAAAGCAATTAAGATGATAAATAATTTGTTAAAAAAGAAGCCCTAAATAATCACTCAAATGTTATTTGGCTTCTAAAATAAATTACAGTTATGGAACCTAAAAAAATGCAGCTTAAAATATATATGGTTGGTGATTAAAATTTCAGCTCAAAAGAAAACATGGCAAATTCTAAGCGTACATATTTTTTCTTCAAAATCTAAATCTAGAGCAACAAAAAATTGCTGATGGAGAAAATTACTAACCATAACAATAGAACTTCATCTTCACTATTTTAATTTATGCATAATAAATTGCACCTATGGGTTGGGTTTGTTTGGGTTTGTTCTATTTTCAAAATATTGATCCACTGCGTAAAGCATGGTCCTGCCAACATTCAGTTGATTTTCAAGACTTAAAGCTATACACATTCTATTTATAAGAATAGTTGTATGATATCAAGCTTAATCTAAGGCATGCATACATAGGAATGAGTATATCTCCTATACATAAAATTTAGATTTTATGATAGAATGATTATTTTGGAGCAATTTCATCATGAAATAAGAAGCAGTAAAAAGAAATACAAAGAAAAAAAAAACTATAAACTAGCAATGACACGAGAATAAGAACATTAAGAAGGAAAAAATTATATTGCTTCTATAAAATTATATTATGCATATAAGCAACTTAACATAAATGAAAAATTATAATAGATTTAATAGACCAAGCTAGGTGCAAGGATAATGAAGTGTACAGTCATGAACCATAAATATGGTTTAAACTGGAACTAAGAAAGTGTTGCAAACTTCCTGGAATACAATTTTCAAACTATATGTATGCATGATTATACACATATAGATTTAGGAAATTTACAAAATCAATAAACAAAATAAGTACCATCAAATTCAAAACACATATTTCTCAATTTTAAATATTCATGAATTTAACCTATCTCAAATCCGTTCTTACTTTTCTCTGTGATTATTCATTGCAGCATCATCCTATCAGATAGAATTTTGCTCTCCGTACTACTTAAGTTTTTATCCCTGACTGTATTTTATTTTATTTTTTAACCGAAATCTTTAATGCATCTGTCTATTTGTTGTCCCCAAAATTCACTTTCTATTCTTCCCTTTAAAATCGTCCTTCAACATCTTGACCCTTCCATGTATGCACTGCATCCTCTATAAAATGATAGAAACGTAGGATTAGCTGAATCGCTTTATCTTCCATACAGCACTTGAATCGCTTTACCTTCCACATTTATCGAATGCTTTTGTAATGTATAGGAATTTTTTTTTTTTTTTTTGTTGGAGAATTCAGA
>MU224709.1:2027070-2037097 GCA_018584345.1 Thuja plicata
CCTGGGGCACGATCCCAGCCTCATCCCTTATGGTGTCGGAGCCTTGCACTCGGCAAGACTTGATCCCTGGTGGGCTCGTTGTGAGCCATTCAACTTCACCAGTAGACCAAGGGCCCATTGACTATAGGATTTTGAAAGTGACATGGACTGATAATTGATGGGTTGTCGCGTTGGTAGTGTATTGTTAGAAAATGCACCTAAATAAAATAGCGAAAAAGTGAATGTTGTTGTTGTTCGTATTCCTTTTTAGCCTTCCTTTGTATTCTTTATACAACTAACAACATAGTCCCACTATTTTTAGTTTTTTTTACATGCTATGGCAAGAACGTGGATAACAAATTGTCAAGCTGGCAGTCGAAGCTGAAAGGTTTATTTTTTCTTGCACCATTTTTTAGATGACCTTCTATAGGAAGGTTTGATGCTACTGTAGCTTTCCAATCTAATTGGCGGGTCTGCAAAAAGAATATACATGTTGATACTCTTTCTTGTCAATAGAACTTGCAATTACATTTATTTTGTGAGGAAATGGAGAATCCAATAAACATGGACAATTGTGCAAGCTACTATACACCCACTTCTCTTTGTTAATGTGATTAGATTTCAGATTATACACCTACATATATATATTTTCATATTCCTTATATGTGGTATAGTTTTTCTCATTAGACCCTATGTTTTGATTAGATGAGATGCCGAGGATATTTGACATTATTTATTGTTTATTTTCTTAAAATGAATGATGCCATACTATCTAGATTACTAGAAGGAATAGATGTTGATGGTTTTCATACTCCAAGTTTCTATATTCCAATTACAATAATTATTTCTCTGGAAATGAAGACGAGGCAAAGGAGCCACCTACAACTCCCCCACATTTGCATCAGAGTTAGCTAAATCATTCCATTTAATACTTTATAATAGTTTGAATGTAAGTGTTGTATAAAAGGGAATTTTTTATTATTAGTTGACACCTCAAGGACCAAGAAAGTGAAATGCATGCATATGAAAATAGGGTATATACCTCTTTCAACTTTGTGTTAATGAGATAGCTTATTTTCTCTTTTAACATGAAAAGTAAACTTGGAAGGAAAAGAGATAGAAGGATAACTGAAGGGAAATGACTAAAAAGAAAATTTAACTTGCTAGGTGATGCACCAAAGGTAACTTGAATCATAACACAGTGACCAAGACTAGCATGAAAGTTCCTGGATCTAGTATAACACAACTTCCTGAATAGGCTTGCATAATTATTTCAAGAGAGGTCTGAAATGGAAAGAGGCTATTCAAGGAAAGAAAATATTTCACAAACAATAGCTTTCCCAAGGAAATAGACATAGACTGTGACCTGCAAATAAACATTCACTCTAGAAAATAGGCACATGAATGAGACAAAATGACAAGGGATGAACAAAATCTACAAGATCATCTAAATCAAATCATCCGCAGTAATGCACAAAGATGCAGAAAGAAAGAAGGCTCAAGAAGTACAAGATTTTCTCTAATGTTAACCACTATATTATGCTTCAAATAAGAGAAATACAGACAACAACAAGCTTGAGGACAGAGAAATTGTCACAGAAAACCTTTGCATAATCTGGAATTCAATGAGAAATTACAACAAGATGAAAACCCGAGGGCAGAGAAGATGCCCAACAGAAAAAATTAGATGCAAAAGCTTCTAAAACTACTTATATACAACCTCCCCTAGCACACAGGCTTGGGAGTCAATCCATCTGACCGGTTAGGGAAAAATTAGGGCTTACAATAGATATTCAATAATCAATACAAAAAACCCTAAAATAGTCAAGTCTGCCATAAATGCATTTGGGAAAATATCTTAGATATAAGATATTGTTATGAATGTATCTCCCATCATCATAAATTTGAGCAAAGAAGTCAGCTAATCCATCTACTCTGTCTGCAAGTTGAAAATGTCACCACCGCCATGAAAACCCTGAGAAAAATTATTTAAATATTTGAATTCAAACCCAAATGGTCACAGGTGGCGTGAAATGCCTGATCAATGGCTTAGATTTGAAACTTTACTATCCTTAAAACACAGTCATTGATCTGCCTTAAGCTACCCATGAGCACAAGATTAGATCTTCCATGTGACACACATGAGTAATGCCTTAAAGGTTAGATCGTGATCAACTTTTCATCAAGGCATTATGTCCATCGTCCAATCTTCGCAAACTTGCTTTATCTTTATTTTACCTTTGGCACTGACCCCAGGACCCATGACGTCATATGAGCCACATGTCATCACAACTTGATGGCTTGAACATTAGATCTTGATCATCTTGTCTTTAAGTCATTAAGCCGTCCGCACGATCAAAAGGAACTTGATCGATCTTTACTTACCTTTGTCTGACCATCCCGACCCCACCATGAACATGTGTCTTCAAGGCATAATGCCTTAATGGGTAGATTTTGATCACTTTGATATTAAGGTTTTACGCCCACCGTTGAATTTTCTGGGACTTGCTCGATCTTTATCTTTATCCTTGACTTAGCCCTAACCCTTCCTTGACTCATCTTTAAACTTGGGTAACTGAACTTCTTTATGTCACTGAGTCACTAGATCATCTGCTTAACTTTGAGTTTATCATGAGATTCAGTGCAGAATATAGGATTTAGAACATGATCAATGATCCTTGTGTAATCTCCTTACCTTAATAGCATTTTCCATTCTATTTTGAGATCACACGACCGAAGAAAAATCAAATTCGTTGAAAGATATGGAATTTTCTGTCATGATTACATGATTAAGAGACAACCATGAGATCTAAAATCGATCAATGGTATATAATTCATCCTTACAGTTGTGTTGGGTCCACCATGTGTCGGGTGTCATTCATGCTTAATGGCTTGATTGCTAGATCTCGAGCACTTCAGATTTAATCCTTTAAGCCAACCGTCTGATCAAACTGAACTTGATCGGCCTTTAACTTGTTGAAGACTCTACATAAAGGTGACCCTATCATCTACGTGGAACAACAGATTAATGGATTAATGAATAGATCTCGAGCACTTTGTCTTTAAGACATAATGTTGACCGCATGATCAAAAGAAACTTGATCTATATTTAACCTTGTCCTGATCTTTAACCTGCGTGAGTGAGCGATGACCATACATAACCTGCAACATAGATCACATCTCACACTCGCACAACAAAAGATGCTAAGTGGTTTAGCTCAGCGAGTGAGAGATAACATAAAATCTCCTTTACTCGCACAATCGCAAACTAAAAACCTTAAGGTAAAATTACATGGCGAGTGAGTGATAAACATTTTTGATAACACCGTCGCTCACTCGCACAGTCAAGCCGACATTCTACAAGACCGTCGTGACTTTGCGATCACACAATGAATGTTTAAGAAATACAACATGAATACGTGAATAAGCAAAAAGTGACAGCTTGAAGACAACTTAAAATCATGTGAAGAATAGGAACCTTAAGTGGCAGAAAAATTAATGAAGAAATATAACAACCACCAAGGAGTTAGGGTTTAAGAGGCTTCAAGGGTGTTTTGCATTTGAAGGGTTTAAAACTAGACCTAAAAAACATGTAGAGGGTAAGGTAAAGGCCACAAAAAGGTGTAGAATCACACAAGCTGGGCTCTACCCTTGGGGGAGCCTCATTTTCTCCACTTGTAACCAAAATTGACAGAATGAGAAATTTAGGTAACAAGTTGAATCTTCCCTAATATACATGCACGCAAAATGTGGAAGAATTGATACGACACTTGCATTGTTTGACAACATGGCTTAATGAAATGTGATTTTATAGAATTTCATGATTGTGTGAAATGCACAAAATGGGTTGGTGAAAAAGATTTAGAAACTTTCAAACAAATACTATTGGTAGGTGTAAATATAAATTCCACAATATTTTCCACCATCCTCTTTGCCTATGCCAAAATGGGAACTTCAGAAAAGGGTATGGACATACATAAAAGTATAAAGGAAAGAGAAATATTGTCATATGTAGTTGTGATGGGCCTAGTAGATGTGTATGCAAAATGTTTAAGCATTAAAAAAGGAAGTAAATTATTCAAAATAATGCCTCAAAGAAAAGTGGTCACATAGAATGCCATGATTACAGAAAATATAAAAATTTGATCTATTGAAAAGGCTTTAGAAACTTTCAAGCAAATACAATTAGCAAGTGCGAAGTCAAATTCTACAACCTTTTCCAACATCCTACCTCCCTATGCCAAAATAGGACCTTTGGAAAAGGGTATTAGATGTTATAGTTGCAATTGCCTTGGTATCCTGAAGGAAAGTCCAGGTTAAAAACCCTATCACTACAGATTTGGATGAGTATGCTCGCCTCTTAAAGGAATACACTAAGTTGAAATCTATGGAAGGAGAGAGGAAGGTCCATCAACTTATCCTAGATTCAAGTATAGACATAAGTGTTTATGTAGGAAAACTTTTCATAAATATGTATATAAAATGTGGTAGTATTGAAGATGCATGTCAAGTGTTTGATGAAATTGAAAAGAGTTGTTTATTGCTCTTTCCTTTTGTTTGTGTTGTTAATGTGCTCTACATAGTACTACGAAAATTCTTTGTGTCCCTATGTTGGAGGAAAATCTCTATTTTTTTCTTTTAAAATGGCCCATTTATTTCAGCCATTATTTTATGCATAAAAATGAGAAATATTCTTAGGCCAAATATGTGCCAACTATGATTAAGTTGACAGCAACATATTTTATTTTAATAAAATAATAGAAAGAGTTGGGTAGTGATTAGTATTGATCATTATAGTTTATAACAATGATGGTTGTATTTATATAAATCTTTAAAAAATGATTTAATCAAACAATTTAGATATTAATATTATATTTGTGTATTTAGTACATTTTTTTATAATTGGAAATCCTAGTCTTTGCACGGGATGGTTGATGGGGTAGAAGAATCCCCACTCTTTGCATGCCTTTCCCATTTCCTCTATATTTTAGGAAAGAATAGTGTGTAAACGCTTTCCAAAATGTCAAAATCTTAGAGGAGAGAAAGATGGGTAACTTTCAATTTCAATTAAAGGCATTAAGATGCACAAGAATAGATAAACAAAGTAAACATAAGATGCATATAAACAAAATAGAAAAAAAAAACATAGTTTACGTGGGAAAACCCTTATGGGTAAAAAACCCATATACCAAAGCCACAATCACTTGTATTACCATAATTCAAGTCACAAATCAACTCTCTCTCATGTACTCATTATAGTCTTTGTTCTATAAATCCAGAATACCCGGTCAACAAGTTTCCATAGACAACAGTCTCTTGACTCTCTACTTCTCACCGAGTACTCCAACGACATCCAACCTTCTACATTTATTCCTTACATTGAACACTTCTTCATAGTTGTTTAAATGTCATAGTTTATAAATGGTAAGATTTAGTTCTCTCGATTCAACAATCAAACTTACTAGGCATCAAAGAGACTCTAAGAACTCCCATTGAATTCCCAAGATTACTCAATCTTGGACAAAGTATATAGTTTGACCAATCATCATTACACATCTCAGAAAAGTTAACATGAGTCGAAACCTGTGGTCCCCACCTTCCACTTAACGGCTCATCAGAGAGAGTCATGAATTCAGAAAGAGTCTCAAATGTATCATAGAACTCGATGTTACAATGATCGCTAAGACTAATGAATGTTTCACCTATATCAGTGAGAGTCACAATTTTGGTGAGACATCCACATGTCACATAAAACACCAATGTTATACCGATAATAATTTATCGCCTAGACGATTGAATGTCTCCCCGATATTAGAGAGAGCCATGAATTTGGTAAGACATGGACATGTTATATTAAACACCAATGTTAGATTGATAGCAATTCATCACCAAGATCAAAAAAATATCTCACCAATATCAGAGAGATTCATGACTTTGGAAGGACTTTCAAATTCCACATAGAACCCGATGTTATGCTAAAAACTGGCCATATCTAATACTAACCTAAATTCCCACCGATATTGTTCAATGTTGATGCTTCATAAACATCTTCTCATCGACAATACATCAGGAAAATCTCACCAAAATGACACTTTTTAGGGATTCAACTAGTAATTTTGAGGCACACCTTCTCAAAAATATCCCACTTGATGAAGAACTTATTGGTACCTCCAAAACACTCAAATACTACTGAGAATCATGGGCACCAAGGCCCATCAAACTGGTACACCATTTGAACTTATCTATGCTCACAAGCTTTGTCAATGCATCTACAACATTTTCTAGAGTGTCTACCTTTCCCAGATTAACCTTTCCATCTTCTACCATGTCAGGAACAAAATGATACTGTACATCAATATGTTTCATCCTAGCATGAAAGGTAGGATTTTTTTCCAAACAAATGACACTTTAACTATCACGACATATAGAAATATTTCATCCATTAAACCCAACATGATAACACAAATGCATAAGAAAAACAACTTCTTTACAGGCACGAGTTGCTTCCATATACTCTACATCTATAGTAGATAAAGGGACTACTTCTTGTCGCTTTCTCAGCCAACTAATTGCACCACCATTCATCGTAAACACATATCCACTAGTGAATATTATTCTCTCAATGTCCCCTACCCAATCAAAATCCACATATCGTTGAATATTAATATATTTTTGTGATCCAACTGAGTTTCCATGGTAACACATGACATACTGAGAAGTACCCTTCAAATATATAAAAACTCTCTTTACAACATCTGAATGTGGCCTTTCTAGATTAGCCATAAACTGACTTAGTACTCCCACTTCTTGGGAAATGTTTGGCATAGTATAGACCATTGCGTACATTAAAATACCAACTACACTTGCATAAGGTACCTTGGTCATATCCTCTATCTCGATAGAAGATTTTGGATAATCTTCAATAGAAATTTTAATTCCTTGTAACACTAGAACAACTAACTGCTTGCAATCTGTCATATTGAATATCTCAAGGATAGTATTAATATACTTACTCTAACCGAGTCAAATTTTTCTACTCTTTCTATCCCTTCTGATTTCCATCACTAGAATGTACCTCGCTGCACCTAAATCTTTCATTTCAAAGTATTCTGACAATTGAAATTTTAACTCTAAATCATACCCTTATCATTCCCAATGAAAAAATTTTCATCCACATACATGGAAATAATTAGTAGACAACCATTTTGAGTTTTAAAATACACACAGTTAAATGATTTTGACCTCATACAACGCAACGAAAACACAAAAATGTCAAACTTTTGGTGCCACATTCTAGGTGACTATTTTAAACCATAAAGAGATTTCTTTAACTTGCAAACCATAGATTATTTACATTTTTCAATAAAGTACCCAAGTTGGGACATATAAATATCTTCCTCCAAATCACCATGAAGGAATGTTTTCTTCACATCAATCTGCTCGATCTTGAAGTCATATGCAGCTACAAGTGACAAAATAAATATGATAGATGTCAGCTTAGCTACAAGAGAAAATATTTCTCCATAATCAATTCTCTGTACCTGATAATAACCTTTTGTGCCTAACCTAGCTTTATACTGCTCTACACTGCCATCCAAACCAATTTTCTTCTTAAACACCCATTTACAGCCAGCTTGTTTTCATCCTTCAGGAAAAGGCACTAGATCCAAGGTTTTATTCTTCTTTAGAGATGCCATTTCTTTATTCATGGCATCCAACCAAGAATCTGAGACAAAAATTTTAATTTCCTCTTTTACAATCCTAAGCTCATCCATGTGAGTGATCAAAGCATAGGCACAATTTGAATCCAACATCGAATAACGAAACCTTTATGTTGAGTATCTATCAGGTTGTCACCTTTCCCATGTAGACCTCCTCAATAACTAAGGTGGAGGTTCTTATTCTTCTTGTTTTAAACTTTCAAATATGTTTGATCTCTCTTCACTTTCAGGTACACATGGAGTTCAGAGTTCCTCCTTTTTTGGAGTTAGAGGAATTTCAACTACATCTTCCTCTTTCTTTTTTGACTGTAGATCTACTAAGAAAGGTTTCATCTCACAAAAGATAACATTTTTTTATGTACATTACCTTCTCAGTGATTGGATTCCAAAGCTTGTATCCTTTCATACCAATGCCAGAGATAATAAATATACTCTTAAAAAATTTGTTTTCCAACTTAGATCTATTTACATAAAGCACATATGCATATGCCTCACAGCCAAAGACATGAATATGTCTTAGAGAGGGCTTCTTACCAGACGATGCTTCCATAGACGTTTTGTCTACTAGCACCGAAGTGGGAGATCTATTTAAAAAATAAGATGCTATAACAACAACCTCAACCAAGAACTTCTACTCCAGACCAACACCACTCAACATACTTTTTGCCTTTTCTATTAAAATTCTATTCAACCTTTCAAAAACTTCATTTTTCTATGGAGTGTAAGGTGTAGTTTTATGCCTCTTAATGTCATGATATTTGCAATAATTTTCAAAATTTTTTGAATAGAATTCCTTGCCATTATTCGTCCTTAAACAATTAATTTTTCTACTCGTATGATTCTCAACCAAGTTTTTAAACTCTTTAAACTGACTGAACACTTATGATTTATGAAGACTAGAATAAAATGAAACACAATGTTGCTTTCCATATATGCAATGTTCACATAAATCAAACTCAAAATTACAATCATCAATCCTCTCAGCCTGGTTTTTATTTTTTAGATATTTTAAGCCCTTTTCTCCTATGTGACCAAGTATATGATCATGCAACATAGTATTCTCTGTAGGAAGTTTTACCTCCATAGAGTTTGCAACGTTATCCTTATGAGAATCTTTATCAGAATTTGCAGAGATACTGTTACATTGAATAGCTTGAGCATCCATATTGTATAGAGTGCCATTTTGTACACCCTTGGCCAACACCATTGAGCCCCTATTCATTTTAAAATCACCACTTGAGAATGTAACTTGCATGCTAACATCATTCAACTTACTAAAAAAAAGAAAATTTTGAGCCAAACCTGGTATGTGCGTTACACCGTCAATCCCCTTAATTGTTTCATCAAGAAATTGAATGTTGACTCTACCTCAACCAACATTTTTGAGAGTTGAATCACTCACCAGATAAACCTTTCCACCATCATAGTTTGTTTACTTAGAGAACCATTCTTTGTGAGATGTCATGTGAAAAGATGCACCTGTGCCAATTAACCATACATTATCTGATATCTGGGTTACCAAGGTAGAAATGAAAGCATATGCATCACTTTGAGAAGAACCAGTATCAAAATTCTTCTTCTTCTTTTTCTCCTGTTTGCAATCCTTTCAGATATGACCAACCTACCCATAATTCCAATACTTTGCCTTGGAATTATTTCCAAGAGACTTTTATCTTTCATGTGACTTGGATTTGGACTTCTTGTCCTTTTTGAAATTTTCATTTGATATACCTCAAACAATGAGATGCTGCTTGGCTATCTTAGAATATTTCCTTCATGCTTCTTCTGAAAATAGTGAAGTAACCACATCTTCCATTTTGAAATTTGTTGTTGTAATTCCAATATCCATCATAGAATGATTCCAAAAGGAACATAACAAAATCATATAGTGATCCTCATCATTAATTTTTACACCCATAGAAGACAATTGTGAAACAATCATGTTGAAAGAATTCAGATGATCTGCTACAAATGTACCTTCTTTCATATTCAAAGAGTACAACTTTTTTCTCAGGAATAATTTATTTACTAGAGAATTTCCCTGATAAATGTCACCAAGTTTATTCCATAGAGAATTTGATGTTTTCTTGAGGATTTTGAAATTGAAAAACCAAATTCAAATTTATAAGCTACCTAATAGATATTCAACGGGCATAAGGAGTTAGAAATGGAGGATTTTGAAATTTGAAAAACCAAATTCAATAAAGGTTTTTTAGATTGAAAATATAATTTCTAGCAAGGGCTACAATATGGAAAAGCTTCTATTTTAAACCTCATAAGCATTGGCTTTGTCATATATTATTTGTGGAAATTTATATATATATATA
>MU224709.1:2037159-2047379 GCA_018584345.1 Thuja plicata
ATATATAGACAGGTTTATGGAGAGAAGATAGTTGGAGCATTTATGAAGAGCAATAGCAGACGGTGAAACTAGCTGGCAAGCATAGTAATAAATAATCTCCTCATATCTAAGACTTAAAATTAAAAACTTTCAATGATTCAAACATAATGAAAAATCTAAAAGTAAAGGACATTTCATATATGATTTTGAAAATTGGAGAGATGTAGTGAAACTAAGACAAAGCTTAAAGCAATCCTCCAAACAATACAGATTTCAAAGCAATGATGACAAGATAGCAAGATCTATCTTCTCTTGTATAAATAGAAAAATCACTAGATTTGGTACTCAAAAGGTCATAATAATGATAAGGGATGGAGAGAATTGGTGACAAATCTAAACTTAGCTTTCATGATTGGATTGATTTGGAAAGATAGAGAATCATAAGCAAGATTTGGCATATCTAAGCAATCATTAATTTGAATAATTATAGGGGAAAGGCACCAGTAGTAGCTATAGCTAACTTCACGTGTTTAATTGAGATACCAAATGATATAAGATTTTGATGATTTTTTAAGGTGTTTTCATATGTTACTTAACTGCTTAAAGCTAAGGTGTCAGCTTCTGGCCAATAACAATGCACTCTATAGAAAATGTTATGCGCAAAAGGGTAAAAAAGTGGTCCAAAAAGTGTTTACCGATACTTGATCCCCATTGCACCAATAATTATTCACTCAAATCACCAGTAATGGTTCATAAATCTCTACTAGTGGTTCACAAATATCCACTAGTGGTTCAATAAATAACTAGTAATGGTGCACAAATGAGCCAATCATGGGTCACAAAAGCTAAAAAAATGACCAACTATTGGTATATAAATTATCCACTACTGGTAAAAAAATGATTAAAATTGAGTGAATGACTACTGGACTCCGATTCACTACTGGTTCCTTTCCCCTTGCGCATGTCTTGGGAGTGGAAATATATCAAACTCATTTTCCATCCATCTATCATTTTATTTTTCCATATTTCTCATTTATCATCTATCTCTTTTCTCATATCATCTAAGGACATAGCTAATACTCATATTTTAATTTGTTTTTGAGATAATATGAAGCAAAGTAGTGGTGGTCTGAGCAAAGCTTGAAGGTGTTGGTGATTAGTTGAAGTATAAATCATGGAATCTCCCATCTTATTCAAAGTAAAGAAGCCTAGGAGGCAAGTGACATTTCTAGGTGTTATCACAAATTAGAGAATGCAAGAAATCCTTGAAAATCCATGTATTATGTTGGTCTATATAATCTTTAGCATTTTTAGAAGGGATTTCATAACAACAAATCACAAATATAGAGTTAATACTGAGATCCCAATGCTTTTTCTTTCCATATTACTCCATGTTGGAATAAACAAAAAAATTGACAGAGAAACTTTGTAGGAAGGTTTTTGAAAAAGATTTTCTTGATGATATGGAAAGGATTATGAGGAATATAGACAAAAACCTAACAATACTAATGGAAAAATACTATGATATAGCTATCATCAACAACTAGCCTCTGAAGAGATACTCAATAATAGATATTGAAGACCAACGAATCTTTAAGAACATAAGGTTTGGGATCAGAATTAAGATAGAATTTCTCACAAAGCTATACAAACTATGACACAATGAAGGCCCAAAATAGATTACAAACTTCCTTAAACAATAAAATTTGGTATCTAAGGCCGATGAGAGGTTATATTTCTTAATATGGAAGTTGGTTTGTTGAATTTTTTTGAAATGCGAGAACCACCTTCATCGGGCATTGAGCATTGGGATCCATATTGGGTTGTGGAAGAAGTTTCTTTATATGGGCCACATGAGCACATGAGAGTAGAATCAAAGAGAATATTCTCCACATTAGGCTTTAATAGGGTAGGTGAAGTTGGTAGGGGCAGGCATGTGAGCGATCATTGGATCCATGAAGCCATCGGGAGTGTGGAAGCTAGTGCATCCTCAAGGCCCTAAGAATTTTTTTTTCAGATAAGGAGCATCTCATTGGGTTTAGAGGATCCCTCTTTTTTATTTTTTTAGTATTTTAAGATAGATTAAAATCTTCACTCTTGGAGATCTATTTATACTTTGGAGAATAGATGATATCACTCAAAGTTTATTTTTGGGAGTGATGGATAGTATCAGTAGATGCTTAAGTTAGTAGGTTTTTATCCCTGATAGTATTATAGTAATTTTTTGCTTTAATATCTCTTCTAAAATTATAGATAATGAAAATATTTTTATTCTAAATTGTTTATTTGGAGCTTTATTATTATTAATATAAATTTATTGGCCTAGGCCTTTTACCAATCCAAAAAAATTAGGACAACAATAATAATACTTTCAATTATTTCTACCATATGAATGTAGACCATGAGTTTAAAAGCACCAAAATTATATGTCTAATACAAATTTCATTTTTAGTTAAGAGAAAATGAGATCATGAGTTTAAAATCACCAAAATTATATATCTAATATAAATTTCATTTTTAGTTAATTGGAAACATGATCATGAGTTTAAAAGCACAAAAAAAAAAAAAAAACATTAAAGTTGACCAGAATTTTTTTAAAAGCATAAAAAAAGTATTTACTTCCTGCATTCACCAATTAATTTTGTTTATTCTCCACTCTCTTTTGTCAAGTCAATGTCAATGTAACTTTAGTAATCCAATCGTTGAAACAAAATAAAATAAGGTTAAAATCTTAGGTCACTTAGGCATTTTTAGAATATTAATCAACTTTACTTAGCAAATACAATTGTTTGGAAAAAAGAAAAATAGAAAAAAATTGAGGGCACATTGAGATAAGGAAAATGAAAATAACAAGGAATTGAGCTTGCTCGATTCACCAAATTGTTTTTGGCTACTCTCCAATGTCACTAGCTAAGTAAAATACAACTAGTAATTGCACTCCAATAAGGTGCAATGGTTACACCAATAGGAAGATATATTAGGGTAATATATTCAATGGTAGGGAGAAAATTTTGAGTAGTTTTAACTAAATGTAAGAGGACAATTAACTTACATCTTACAAGACGTCTTAATCTTTAGTTAGATACATTGGTCATGTGTAATACATTTGTTGGTATTTATTTTTTTATCTTCAAGACCTAAACAACAATATGAAAATTATATCTTCATATTGTTGAGTCAAGTGTAGTAAATGTTGTTGATCAATATGCATGTTGGATTTTTAAAATTGACTCATTCTTGTTGATTCTCTCATGGGTCGGAGTAAACTTTTGCAAAAGAGAAATTTGTAACAATGAAATTAATGCTTCAAGAATAATTGAGGTGTGAGGTTGTAGGTACTTAGAGTTGTGCACCTTAATTTCATAGAGAAATATTTGTTGTAACCAAGGTCCCTCATTTTCCCTTATCATTGTGTATGGATATTGGCTGAATAGATAACACTGAGTAGTTTTGTTATATGTTATTTTCATGAATATCGTCATCAACAATACGGTATATTGTAGTTAAAGAATGCCTATATAGAAAAATAATCAAATCTAAAATTTAAACCCTAACTTAACCTTAACCTTAATCAAACCCTAGCCCTAATTTAATTATAAACCTAATTTTTTATAACCCTAATTTTATCCTAATCCTACTTTAAGCCTAACACTAATCCTATGTCTTAATGAAATTCTAATTTTGACTTTAACCATAACCTACCAATAAATCTAACCCTAATTGAGCCCTAATTCTAATTAACTAACTCTACTTGTAACCTTAAATCTAATGCTAATCTTAACCTTCATTCAAAACCTAATCCTAACCATAATTCCAATGATTCAAAAATTATAATAATCAAGAAGAATTAGGATTACAATTGTAGTGTGTATACATATACTATGCATATTGTAGACGCCTAAAAGCGTCCTATAACATATTTATTAATTAAATGTTATTTAATTAATATTCCTATAACATTACGGTTAATTTTATTAATTATTCTTGTTATATTCATCTACTCATTTAAATAAATTTATTTATTTAAATAATTTCATTACCTAAAGTATTTCAATTTAATTTAAATACTATCCCCTCTAAATGTATTAAAATTAATTTAATACATGTCCCTCTATAAATATCCTTTTGAATAAATTTATATTTTTGTAAAGTCCTACATATCCTAATATTATTCTAAGCTTTTGATTAATTTAAATTTAGTTTATTTTTTAATCTAATCCCAACCTATAAATCTACCCTACACCCATCACTTCACTCTCTAAACCTACCTTTATTGCTAATCCCCCACTAATCATGCTTAAAAAGTGATTCCTAACCTCATTAGACCCTAATGAGTTTCTCACACATGTGTGAGCAACTCATCCCAAGGAAGCCACCAAAATTTCTTAAACTTCCCAACTAAATTCTTACATCTTTGTCCCCCACTCCTTTCCCCAAGGTTTCTCACACATGTGTGAGCAAACCTTGAGCCTTTCAACCTTAAATACCCATCCTGTCTCAAGTTGATTTTTTGCATGACCTTGTCCTTTTTCCCATGTGTCCATTACGTGGCTCCTGTGTGGATGCCACATAGGTTCCACCTCACTTAAGCCCTCTCATCTCCATGAAAAATCTATAAATAGGAGCCTCGCCTCTTGCATTTGACATCTCTCATATTTGCATTGTTACCATGTTAGTTTGGTTTTATAAGTTTTCATAGGTTCTTAGATTTTTTAGTCTTGGTCATCATTTTTTAATCTAGATATTACATGATTACAATAATGGAAAATTCATCTTAGCTTTTTAGAACTTTCATATCATTGTATCTCATAGTTTGAATCTCGTTTACATTTGTTGGAAGCTTGAGACTAGTTCCTCATACTAGCTCTTGAGCTTTTCATCATCCATTAGATTTCATCTTAGGACCACCCATTTTATTTGCAACTAAGATATTGGGATTTGATATTGTGTTGGGAGAGCACACCCACAAATATCTCTAAGAGAAAATCAACAAGACATTGGGTTACCTTTTTTGGCTCATCGAAGGTTGCGGTGAAAGCTTTGTGTTTGCTTCAAGTTTTCAAATAGGTTTAATGTATTTTGATTGCTATAACCTAACATTTTCATGTTTGATCTTGTTTTTCATAGGTAGGTATTCAATGCATACATTTTGGCACGCCTAGTGGGAGCCACATCCCTTAAAACATTTTCAAATTTTAAAAAACTTGTGACTTACGCACCCAAATTCTTCTTCATTTTCTTTGCTTATGCAGAGGCGTCTCCGCCCTGAGACCACCATCTGTATAGATTGGTGTCTACGAAGATCACCATCTATGATCTAAGACTATCATATCTTCCCAATTAAATCCAACATTATTTTTTAAAGGGTTTCTAGTGCATTTCTGTGGTTTTCGTTTATTTAACATTTAGGTTTCTGACAAACAGTTAGTTTTATGAAATTAAATATTGCCAAAAAATTAGGTTTTATAACCATGGTCTAATCATCTTTCTCCTACACATAGATTGACATTTATGCTCTTAAAATACCATCTACGTAGATCAACGTCTCCAATCTGGAACCTGTGTCTATGCACATTGGGGTAAGTGCAGGTAAAGCAATACATGCTTATTATATTTTCTATTTTTTGTCTTCTCTAGCCAACCTTCATCTGCATAGATCAACGCCTATGCAAATCACCATCCACATCTAAAAACTGGCATCTCTACCTGGTTATAAAAATCTTTAATTTTTTTGTTGATTTTTGTGATTACCAATCTTTTGGTCTTTGTAGCATTTAAGGACTTGAAGGCAGTTATTAAACTTCTGACTCTTGTATGTAGGTTACCTTGGAGAGTTAGATTATTTGGAATGAACTTGTATGACATAAACATTTTTCCTTGAATGTATGTTTCTTTTAAAAATGAAACAAATTCAATCTTGAATGCACTAAGGGAATGAACCACATCAAATCTTGAATGACATAAGGGAATAAAAAAAACACACCTTTCTTACATGCTTTCTTTTAACTATGTGGGAAAAAAATTGAACTTGAATTCCTTACCCATACTAGAGTGTCTTTTGTTAAGGTAGTAGCATTTAGTTGTGTTTTCAGTCAAGATTGCGCCTATAGCAACATGTGGAATCTAGATATCATGTTGAAACATGGAAACACTCTCAGGCTGTGGGTATCCTATGGAGAGAGTGAATCTCTAGGATTACAAGGTTGGTTCCTTTATGGTACTCACCTAAAAATAAATTTGAATGAGGAAAGAGATAGAAGGATGTGGGTGATCTCATAATAGTGTGTTCCACTTTTCGGGATGAAGGAAATTTAGTTTTGCAAATATTTTTTTCAAATTTAACCCCTTTACCTGAAGCCACATGTTCGCATGAAGGGCATACAAGATTTCGCGCAAACACAGTGGCTTATGGGTGTTCACGCGAAGATCCCCTTCATGAGAACTACCCTATGTAGGGTGTTTGCATGAAGACCCCCTTCACGGGAACACCCCTTTGGCCGGATTTTTTAAATATTTTTGGTGACCCATTTCACTTTCACATTTCACTATTGAAGATATTGTGGACCCAATGCTTAGAGCGAGCCACTGATGTCCAAAGTGACATCAACACATCCCAAGATTTTTTGACCGCTTCCAATGTCATTTGTATCAGGTACACACATTTTTCCCCTTTTTATTGTAAATTATATGTTTTATATTTATTTTAGCTAGTTTTTTTTTTTAAATAATTTTTAGTTAGTATAAAACCGTAGTAGAAATGTTATAAAATGTTAGAAAACCATAGTAGAAATGTTAGAAAAATGTTAGAAAACATTTATAAAATATTAGAAAACCACAGTAGAAATGTTAGAAAACATTAAAAAACTATAGATTATTTTTTAAAATTTTTTTTTTAGTTATTTATATTAGGAATATATATATATATATATAAAATGTATATGTTAGAGTTATGTATAAATGTTATTCATGTATAGTTAGATATTAAAATATTATCCTAGGACCCCTTAGTACTGTTAGGATTGGATAATACTGAGAAGGGGGGTGAATCAGTATTATAGTACTTTAATAAATTCTTCAACCATTTAAATATTAACCATAAACTTGCTGTAAAGAAAATAACATAATCAAATGACACAATACTCATAACACCATATTTTGTTTTTGAGGAAACCCTGGCCAAGGGAAAACCCCGGTGGGGATGGTACCCACAAGCATGTACTAAAGTATAATGTCCCTGTAAGGAGACCTAGCTCTGTTAGGAGCTAAATATTACATAGTACATTTCCCTGTTAGAGGAATAACAACCCTGTTAAAGGTTCACAACACCCTGTTAGGGGCCAACTGAGCTTACAACTCTTACAATATATTTCAGGTTACAAAGTGTTCTCAGTCATGAACAAAAACAAGCAACACTGGTGCTAGATAGTTCCTTTATAGTTATTCAATGATCTCTACCATTCTCTACTCTGCTATTCGCTCAAAAATTCATCCAACTGTCCAACTTAAATTTAATTACAATATTACAACATCATCATCTCAACCTTTAAAAAGGATCTTAGATATATATCACACAACTTTACAAAGTCGGCTCTCAGTATGAATATTACAAATATTACTAAGTCGGCCTTCAATACAAAATACATTTAATATAGTAAACACTAAATGCATAGTCAGTGCTCTTGCATAGTTGATGTGGAGGTAATAAAAAACCAAAATACAACTTCGATTGTCTGGAATCCAAGCCATACTCCCTTAATCTTTGCTACTGTCAAACTGATCTGTTTCGCTGTTCTACTGCATTCTGTCTGTCTTCAATTCTGTCTAACTCACCGTAGACTCAACCAAAAGAAAATAAATCTTAGGTGGAGGTCCTACATACCCCATACTATCTTCCTCTAAGCTCTCTTTCCCTAAATCATTGATCTTGATCTTCGACACCCAAAACACTTATGTATCTCTGCTTCTACACTTAGTTGATTTCTGAATCACCAAAACTTATCTTTTCTAGAATCGGTCTAAAAACTAGATGTGTTTCATAAATTACAACCAAAAAGTAAATCAAATTTACACAAAATTGATTACTTTCCAATGATCTCTCCCTTTGGCATTGATGGCAACACTTGTCAAAAAAAAATGAATAAGTGTTCCAACTAATCTGTCTCCTCTATAAACTTTTCCTTTTCTTTTCTCTTTTCTTTTCTTTTCTATATAAAATCTATATAAATTTTTTTCTTCTCTTCTCCCCCTTTGAAAAAAATGACAAAGGTGCATATATAACACAAGGTTTTAATGCTTGCTTGCCAGTTTCAAAATATCCTGAAAGGAATCTTCCAAGATCTTCACTTCTGTAGTCCATGTCTTGAACAAAATTTGGCTAATGTGAATTAAGCCATTCAGTGCAAATGATGTGGTCTCAACTTCTTTCAAGTCTGTGGGAAAATATTTATCCAGTGAATCTGTCACTTTCTCCAAGTCTGAGAGATGAACCTCAAGTATTGATAACTTAGGAGTGGTAAAGCTTTTCAACAAATTGAACCTTGTCTATACTCTCCCTTTCTCATTATCTAGTACACCGAGTTTAGCCAAAATCCTTGTGACTTCTTTGTCTAGATCTGTTGTGGATTGTGAAGATGTTTCACAACCATCCATCATACTATTCAAAGTTTCCCTCTCTTTGGCAATAATGTCTTCGACATTCTGAATATGCCTTATTAGATTCATGCAATAACTGAACAATTTTCTCCCATGCCCAATGAAGCTTCTTGCATTTGTCAAGCAAGTCTTAAAAATGCCAAAATCCCATGTTATAGATTTGTAGACTGTTGTTAGCTTCTTCTCAAAGTATGTCTTCTCTTCCTTTTCTTCTACTATCTTCAGTAGGTTCTCATAATGCCCATCAAATTCATCAAGTGTGATTCTCAGATTCTCAATGTCATCTTTATTATGGAAGACAATAGGTGTTGGAAGCAATTTTTTTACAGTATCAATTGCTCTTGTGATGAATTTTTCCTTCTTGTATCCTTTATGTTCTGATCTCCTTTGCTTTGTTCAAAGCAGTAAATGCCAATTTTACTAGCTCTACTTCATCCATGCTATCAACATTTACATCATTGCTCTCCAACAGTGAAATGGATCATGTGTTTACCTCTTTCTTTTCATCCTGATCTGTCTTCTTTTCTTCTTCCTTCTAATCTTCTTCCTTCTTCTGTTCCTTTTCCATTTTTTGTTCCTCTTCCTTCTATTTTGCATCATCTGCCACAGAAGTGTCCATATTCCCTGAAAAAGGGTCCTCATCTTGAGAGGTGTCAAGAGTTACTGCTACACCAGAAACATAGAATCTAGTGGAGGATTTGCTTCGCTCTTCTCAGTAGATGTCTATGTTGCCTTAGATCTCTCACCCATTCCCAATTGTGTGGGAGATGTGGTCTTAGGAGGTGAGGGCTTGCTATAAGTAGTACTCATCAATATCTTCTCTAATGCCTTCTGAGTTTCCTCAGCGATTTCATCATATTTCCTTGCCATGATTTTTCAGTAATCTCACCTTGGTCCTTAGTAGAGGTTTTAGTTCCTTGTAAATTCTATCCCTTTCTTGGACTAATATCACAGGCAACATGTTATCTATTTCTTGGTTTCTGATTGTATCATCTTCAATTTGTGCAACATGTTTTCTTATTTCCAATCTCCCATAAAGGTCTATGGGTATGCTTCCTTCAATCTCTAACAGTGTCTTCTTAAAAGTAAGTAGGTGCTCTATCACAATGTCTTCAATTTTAAGTTTGTTTGCTTCTTCATACCTATTATAGTACCTATCAATTGTAACCAATTTGCCTTTCTCTAATTCTTTTTTCTCTAGCATCTTTATGTCAGGTTTCCAAATGTGTTTTTCTTTTTTCTTCTCTTCTCCCGTCGTGCCCTGCCCTTTAGGTGATGTATGCATGCTTGATCTTGTTACTCTAGAAGTGTCATTTTAAGTTTGAGCTATTTGCTATTGAGGATGAGGTGGATTATCTACCATGATTACCTCAGGAGTGGGAGGGGCTATGGTACTTCCACTTGCAAGTCCAAGTGACCTTTCTATTATCTTCTTCTAGACTTCTTTAAGTTTCTCTTCTGTCAATTGATGGGGAGGTCACCTTTCTCTTCTAGATTCCTACTCCCTCTTAGGAATCTCACTTTGGACCCTATTCACTTCAGGATCCTCTAGACTCCCACTCGAGTCTCTTAGGGTTACTCACAGACCC
>MU224709.1:2057217-2071021 GCA_018584345.1 Thuja plicata
CATTCTTCATTTGATCTAATGCACTATTCAAAGCTTCTTCAACTTTCTTCTTTGCATCCTTCTGTACCTATATTTCTTTAGCCATAGTCTCATTTTCAAGTTTCAAAGTTTCATTCTCTTCTTTTAGCTACTTCACCTTATCTAAACTGTCTTCATCTAAATCCTCTTTTATCTAAACCACAAGATCTTGTCTTTGATTTCTGGAAAGCTCAATTTGATCTTTGAGTTTCTTTATGAATTTCTCACCTCTTCACATGTTGAATCTCAATTCTCCATTCTCTACTTTTGCTTTATCAAGGTCTTCAAGTGCAGCATCAAAGTTTTCTTGGAAACTGTCCAAATCCATTTTGATCTCCCTCAAGCTATTAGACTTTCTCTCCAAGGGACAAAAGCTCTGATACCAATTGTTAGGATTGGATAATACTAAGAGGGGGGTGGGGGGTGAATCAATATTATAGTACTTTAATAAATTCTTCAACCATTTAAATATTAACCATAAACTTGTTGTAAAGAAAAGAACATAAGAAAATGACACAATACTCATAAAACCATATTTTGTTTTTGAGGAAACCCTGGCCAAGGGAAACCCCGATGGGGATGGTACCCACAAGCATGTACTAAAGTATATTGTCCCTGTAAGGAGACCTAGCCCTGTTAGGATCTGAATATTACATAGTACATTTCCCTGTTAGAGGAATAACAACCCTGTTAAAGGTTCACAACACCCTATTAGGGGCCAATTGAGCTTACAACTCTTACAATATATTTTAGGTTACAAAGTGTTCTCAGTCATGAACAAAAATAAGTAACACTAGTGGTTAGATAGTTCCTTTATAGTTCTTTAATGATCTCTGCCATTCTTTGCTCTGCTATTCACTCAAAAAATCATCCAACTATCCAACTTAAATTTACTTACAACATTACAACATCATCATCTCAACCCTTAAAAAAGATCTTACATATATATCTCACAACTTTACAAAGTTTTCTCTCAGTATGAATATTACAAATATTACTAAGTCGACCTTCAATACAAGATACATTTAATATAGAAAACACTAAATGCATAGTTGGAACTCTTGCATAGTTGATGTGGAGTTTATATACAACCAAAATACAACTTTGATTGTCTGGAGTCCAAGCCATACTCCCTCAATCTTCACTACTGTCAAACTTCTCTGTTTTGTTGTTCTACTACAGTCTGTCTGTCTTCAATTCTGTCTAACTCACCATAGACTCAACCAAAAAAAAATCGATCTTAGGTGGAGGTCATACATACCCCATATTGTCTTCCTCTAAGCTCGCTTTCCCTAAATCATCGATCTCAATCTTCGACACCCAAAACACTTCTGTATCTCCACTTCTACACTTAGTCAATTTCTGAATCACCAAAACTTATCTTTTCTGGAATCGGTCTGAAACCCATATGTGTTGCCATAAATGACAACCAAAAAGTAAATCACATTTACACAAAATTTATTACTTTCCAACAAGTACATCCTAGGACCCTCTAAGACACTTAGAGGATGGGCCTTAGTACATCTTAGGACCCTTTAGGACCACTATTGTGGCATAAAACTCTTTAAGAACCCTTAGGACCCTTGAAGACACCTAGGATGCCCTATTAGAACTCTTTAAGAACCCTTGGGACCCTTCAAACCTAATGGGACTAATAGGACCTATTAAAACCAATTAGTACATCCTAGGACCCTTTAGGACCCTTTAGGACTATTAGTACATCCTAGGACCCTTTAGGACCCCTATTATGACATAAAATTCTTTAAGAACTCTTAGGACAATTTAAGACACCTAGGATTACCTATTAGAACTATTTAAGAAACCTTAGGACCCTTTATGACATATGACCCCTTAAGATGACATATTAGAACATATATGACCCCTTAAGACACCTAAGAACCCTTATTAGGACCTTTTGTGACATAAGATTCCTTAAGATTCCATAAGAACCCTTAGTACGACCTATTATGACATAATAGGTCCTATTATGAAATATGAACCCTTAAGATGACCTATTACAACATATGACCCCTTAAGACACCTAGGACCACTTATTAGGACCTGTTGTGACATAAGATTCCTTAACAACCCTTATTATGATATGATGACCCTTTAAGATGACCTATTACAACATATGACCCCTTAAGACACCTAAGACCCCTTATTAGGACCTTTTGTGACATAATATTTCTTAATAACCCTTATTATGACATGATGACCCTTTAAGATGACCTATTACAACATATGACCCACTAAAACACCCAAGACCCCTTATTAGGACCTTTTGTGACATAAGATTCCTTAACAATCCTTATTATGACATGATGACCCCTTAATACCTAAGAGGACCACTTAAGACCTAATAGGACCCCTTAAGACCTAATAGTTCTAATAGGACCTATTAAGACCAATTAGTACATCCTAGGACCCTTTAGGACTATTAGTACATTATAGGACCCTTTAGGACCCATATTATGACATAAAACTCATTAAGAACCCTTAGGGTCCTTTAAGACACCTGGGATGACCTATTAGAACATATATGACCCCTTAAGACACCTAAGACCCCTTATTAGGACCTTTTGTGACATAAGATTCCTTAAGATTCCATAAGTACCCTTAGCATGACCTATTATGACATAATATGTCTTATTATGACATAATAGATCCTATTATGACATATGACCCCTTAAGATGACCTATTACAATATATGACCTCTTAAGACACTGAGGACCCCTTATTAGGACCTTTTGTGACATAAGATTCCTTAACAACCCTTCTTGTTTAAATATTATGTATAGCTAGATCTTATTTTAGAAATTATACTTTATTACATATTCATCATTTAGTATTGTATTTAAGTATAATTTTAGATTCAGATATTAGTTTCTATTTTACATGCAGTTGTAACATGTACTTAATTGTTAACACTTAGTTCACATGTTACACCTAGATGGCAACACACAATTCTAGAGATGATTCACCTCACGATGTACCAGCTCAAGATGTACCTCACACTCTAGTTATTGTGAGATTTTTTGAACTTCTCAGATAGAGATGGATCAACTTAGAGACTTCATTAGTACATCTAAGCCTAGGTTGTACATAGATATTTGTAGTTATATATTGAGGAGTTTGGAGCAATTGACCATGAGATTGAGATCTCACTCTTCTTTTACACCATAGGTTATCGATACTATTTTTTGAGAGTTGAGAGAAAAGGTCTCGAATGATGTTTCCTTAGAGATGGTCTAGATTTGTGTCCCTAAGGAAATCATCAAATGAGAGGTTTTCCCATTTTATGATGGGAAGCCCAAGGTAAGGGCCTATCAAGTTACACAATTTGAGATTCCTCAGATAACATACATGATATACCCTCGATTTCTTTCTGCACATGGTCATTATCCTAATAATGACTAGATTCTATTAAAAATGCCTAGTAGTTGTACACTGAGTTCCATTTGGGACTCAGGGTCAACTATTTAAATCTTCTAGGATATTTTGGTCAGGGGCATGGTAGAGTTGCATACCGTGAACAATATCGTAGTGCTGATCGATTCGTACCTTCTCATAGACAGTTGATTGGACAAAGGACTCTAGTAGTGGCACTGACGATGGTTTCTACTGCAGATAGAGTGATCATTGCTTCCCAGAGGGAAGTAGTCAATAATATAGGGGAGATTTCTTTTTAAGCCACCTCCATCATTTATGACACACTGGGCAGATACATTTTGACTAGACCAAGCCTAGTGAGATCATCTTCCGAGGCTTCATCTAGTACCACCGCATGCTTCATTAATGACACATATAGAGCTACAGGTCTTCCTCCACCAAGAGATATATGAGAGATTTCTAGACATTAGAGTCATTTGGATGTGGCACTTTAATTTTTGGAGGATCTTCTGTAGTCATATATTTATATTGCAGATATGTAGAGGATCCTGATACAGTCAGTCAGAGATGTTATAAGACTTGCACGGGGTCCTGTAGTTCCATTGACCCATGATACACCATCTAGTCATGCACAACACATTTCAAAATACTCTATAGAGTGCTCTACACCCACATATTAGTCTTTAGCTGTAGAGCCAGGCATACGGGTTGGATATGTACGCATTATAGCTGAGGGACTAGACACATTTGATGAGCATCTACAAGGGTTGAGTCAAGTGGACACTAACACATATATTTGATCGTATATATCAATTTTTATTGCATCCTGGAGGTTTAAAGTATACAACACTCCCCTCCCAGCTACACACACCCCTACACTCTTTATTACTAGAGATGGTCAAGACTGGAGGTGGTGTGAGTGATGCAACTTCCGTTGATGATATGATGGTGCAACGCGCTGATGATCCTCATGCTCTTGAGACCTAAGTTTTTATATTTTATTTTATCTTTTCTAGGATTTTTAGTGAACAATTATTTGTAGATGTGTGTATTGATTTATATTCTATGTATAATATTTTGCAAGCACAGTTATCAAAGCAGATTACTTCTAGTGTGGGCTCGAAGATCTTCATAGGAGAGATTCAACGGATGCGACACCTACTAGCGGTCAGGAAAGTTTTAAATATATTTAATTTTAAACATGCATGTTTACACTTGAGTATTTATATATTTCAAGTTATTTACATAATATATAATATGCATGTATATAACAACCTGTTATACTAAATTTATAGGGTTCAGTTGCTGCTTCACAACTGAAGGATGCTCGCAACACTTGATCAGAGGGTTGCTTTGTTCGTATGCGCTTGGATGAATCCCTATTTTAGGACATGTTGCATAGATCTTTGATTTGAGAATCATTATATATTTCATTATTATATGTTTTATATTTCTAGTTTATGATTCGAGACATATATTTATATGCTCTCCAGACCTAGACATAGATGATTTATGTGTTAAAAATTTATGGTTGACAAATCTCTAGATGATTTATGATTTGACATTATAGATTTATGATTGACTTCTAGATGATTTATACATGTGTTTATGTTTTACATGTATAGATATACATAGACATGTTTATGTGTTTATGATTTTATTTGATTAGATGATTTAATTTGATAGTTGATTGGATGAGTATACACGTATAGATGATAATACATGTAGATGGTTTGATTTAATTTGATAGTTTATTGGATGAGTATACATGTACAGATGATTTGATTTGATTAGATGATGTGATCTAAGATTGTTATACATATATATGATTTGATTCTAGTTGATTATACATAGATCTATCAATTTGATTTAGATCTAGATGATTTGATTAGATTAGATTAGATTATGTATACATAATAAAGTAGCATAGTATTAATCAAGTAATATATTTCAAGTACAGAAAAGTATACATAAATTTATGATTACATTAAAAAAAGTTTTACGATGACCCGAAACCTTTAAACAAAGTATTATAGATATTCAGTAAAGCTCAACAACAACTATGCCATAGCACAAAGAAAGGAAAGCCAAAAGTTCTAGCCAACTAACAACCTAACTAAAAGTGTCCCACAGATATTAAAAAAAAATAGGGACAACAAAAAAAGACAGGCATTAAAAAGGACAGCTACATACCATCCATAATGTCTTGTGTTTGAATAACCATGATCTACATCTGATTAATAGAATTCTTTAGGTCTTCTATTTCTTTATCCTCTTTGGACTCAGCTTCCTTGTACTAGCCCTCATTCATGTACCAGGTCCTATGGTATCCTTCACCTCTTTACCATCCGTTTCCCCTCTATCTTATTCTAGCTTTTCCATTAAGATCTTTGCATGCCCTGTATATGCTTTAAGGCTCACCAGACATTTCTCTCCTATCTTGCGCATCATTTCCTCAAGTTTTTCCACCTTGTTGTTCAGAATGTTGATTTTCCTTACACTGTCTTCTTCCACCGCCCTGTCATTTATGTTCTTCAGCTATTTTTCCATACTGCAAACTTCGTTCAAAATTTCCACTTGGGCTTCAGAATTTCCAACCACATCTTTCATTTCCTCCAGGAAAACCGCAACAGGTTTCCCACCAATCCTAATGCTTTTTATGAGATTGATCTCAGCTCTCATTATTTCTATTTTTTTTTTCATATTAGCATTGTCATCTAACATTTTTCCCACTGTGCAAGTAAAATCCACAAGACAATCCTTTCTTTTCTTCATATCACCAAACACATAAAATTTTCATGTTCCCTCATCATCATGGGAATCTTTTACCTCATACTCTGTTGCCTCTTTTTCAATTCTTTTGACAGGTTCCTCCTTCATCTTATCATCATCCTTTTGCTCATTAGTCTCTATTTCCTTGTAGGTTTTTGATCCTCTTCCTTTCCATATTTTTTTATCCTCCCTATTCTCTTACCTATCATCCTCCCTGAGGTTAACCTCAATATTCTTCTCCTCCATCGCATTCTCCTCATCCGAGGACAACACAATTTTTCTCTTACTAGGGTTTTTACCTTTCTGGTTGCTCTTAGTTTTGTCCATCGCTTCTCCTCATTTTCTTTTCTTGGTCTCTTTTTTCTATTTGTCCTCATACTCTTCATCCTCTATTTCCTTCTCTATTTCTATATCCTCTTCCATAGTCTTCTTATGGTTAGTCTTTGCATAGATACTTTTTTTAAAATAAATTTCTTACTTATTTTACTCCCCTCTAAAGTATCATCATCAGTCTCCTTCTCTGTATGAGAGCCCTCCACAATGGTCTTCTTCTTTTTTTTCTCAGATGAAGAACCCTTTTTAGTTATATTTTTAGGAATTTCATACCCCTTAGGGCCTTCTTCATCGTCCTTCATCTCCTCCTCATACATGCTATCATCCTCATCACCTTTCGTATCTTCCTCTTCCCTCTGATTTTTTATTAGCAGAGGTCTCTCCACCTTCTTAGTTTTTAGAAGATGATAAATTAACAACATAAGACCCTGGTGAGAGGCATGATCACCCTTCAGGTCTTTCTATAGAATATTAATAGTAAAATCTAGCGAACTAAGCAAATAGAAGGGCAAGCTAACTTTCACATTGTGTCTAAAATGATTCAAAATCATGAAATGATGTCCATAGGCTCAGGTAAACCTACCATCGAGTGTAATATAGCTAATGACCACATAGAGCACATACCTCCATGGCCTAGATATCTGCTTAGGGTTATGATAGGAAGTATCCACCTTAACCAACCTATCCTTCTCTTTGTCAGACTCTGGGAATTTATCCCAAGCTTTATCAGGAATAGCTTTGTCTCTATATAACTTGAGTCCCTTCATACCCATTCCAGTAGCCTCTGCTATTAAATCCTCCGTAACTTCCATGTACTGGTTTCCCACCACCACTTTACCATATTTCCAAGTCTTGAAAAAATGCCTAGAAATAGTAGGGTTTCTACCATGAAGCCGCTCCATAAACACTGCCATACCACCATCCTTCAGAATCTTCCAAACTTTTTTCATTTCTCTCCATTCATCACAGTTTACAAGCTCCATGCGCGCCTTACTACCACCCAGCTTAGCTCTTTGGTATGAGTTACTATCTCTGTGATAGTTCTTAAAAATGTCATTAAGGATACCACTACTCACTCTCAAAAATTCCAAATTCACCCAAAATATATGCCACATCCAACTCGTAATCACCACTAAGTACTTGCACCTTAGATAGTAATTATGGCAATTCACTTTTGCATTCAATGTTTTTATAAGACTTACCATTTATGACCTTTTTTCTGTCTACTCCGCAGTCGGTCATTATCTAGTAATAATTTCACTTGATTAGGCGTGTCATCTCCATCATTCCATTGCATCACCACCTCCATTTTGCATGCCATGTTGGCAACCCAGTCAAAAATACCATTAGTCTCTTGAAAGTTATGCGAAACAATACATTCTTCAAAAGATTGGATTATAACTTTCACTTTTTGCATTATATTATAAATAGACCATGGGGCAGGAGTTTCATTATTCAGGAATTTAATAATATTGAGGGAAACTCCCTCTAACCATACCTTATTACAACCTTTTTCCCTAGCTAGGATAAGCCCTTGAAGAGCAGTATTCGCCTCTGCAACATGATTAGTTTGGGTGTCGATTGGGATAGCGTCAATACCCCTGCAAACTCCTTGTTCATCTCTTATGAAAATCCCACACCCATCCACCCCTGGGTTACCCTTTGAAGCACCATCAAAATTGACTTTCATCCATCCATTAGGAGGGCAATCCCATCTTTCTTCCTCTCTCTTGAGTTTATTTTTCTGCTTCCTGAAATTACCTTTAATTTTCCAGTTATTGAAGAAGGCAATATCCTCCTTATTTAGAGGTTCCATAAATCTCTCCTTTAGAAATAAGTTTTCTTTAATAGCTCTCTTAATTCTATAGAAGACCTCCTTTTGAATAGCCACTTTGTTTCTGAAAAATCTCTCATTCATTTCTTTCCAAACTCCCCAACAAACATAGGGGCGTAAAAACTTCCATACCTTAACCATAGTTTCATTCTTTGAGGGATGGCTCCAAGAGTTAAAAAGATTCTGAATATCCTCAGGGAAAACCCACTCAATGTTAAGAATGTGAAATAATTAGTCCCATATTATCCTAACATAGGGACAGTGAATAAACATGTAATTCACACTTTCCTCATCCTGATTACAAAGGTAACATCAATTAACAATTATCACACCTCTTTTTTCTAAGATTATAATTTGTCAAAACCTTGTTTTGCATCAAGATTCAAAAAAACACATTGATCTTAGGAGTGAGGTCCTTAATCCAAGCTTTAGCTCAACAAGGCTCATTAAGATCCTCAAACTCCTGGTGATACAGGGAGGAAATAGTTAAGTTCCCATTTAGACTATACTTCCATATTATACTGTCTTCCTCCTCAATTAAAATAGTAGAATTAAGAATTTTATTGAGTTGTCCCATTGTATTGTCAATAACCGTTAGATCCTTCTAGTGATCCCTATCCCAATAATCCTCCACTTTCCCCCCAAATCTAATTTTTCACTGACACTCAAATTCCTTCCATCTAGGGCATTCCTTGAGGGGGGGTTGTAAAATCCACTCTTCCTCCCAAAAAAGAACATTTTTGCCATTTCCAACTTTCCATTTGATACCTTTTCTTATAATTTCTTTACTTTTCATAGCATTTCTCCATATAAAAGATCCTCCAACTCCACTATCCCTGTCAAGAAAGCTGGAAAGGTTAGGGCGCTCCTTATTGTATTTATTATCTCATATAAGAGTCCATTCTCCCCTGGAATTATAGTATCTCTGTATAAGTTTAGCTAGAAGATGGTCATTAAGATTTCTGATTTTGCACAAACCAAGACCCCCTTTGTTAACAGGTCTATAGACCTTATCCCAAGCTATGAGAGCTATCCTTTCCTTTTTCTCGATTCCAGTCCACAAATTTTTTTTTTGGATCTTTTCAATAGCTTCTCCAAACTTCTTGGGGATTTTAAAGATACTCAGAGTAGAAAGAGAGAGACCTTGGAGGGTGGATCTAAGAATCTGAATCTTTCCAGCTTGACTCAACAACATACCTTTCCAGCCATCAAGTTTACTATGATATCTATCCACTAAAGAGCTCCAGAAGGTTTCAGGAGGTTTTAGGCATAGAGGGAGACCAAGGTAGGTTCCTAGAAGAGTCCCCATATTGCATCCCAAAATCCTCATAGTTCTTATCTTTCTTTTTTTAGGAAAATTAAAGAAAAACATTGAACTCTTTCCCCAATTAATAAGCTGGCTTGAAGCAATCCCATATTTAGTCAGCACATTTTTGATGTTAATAGAATTTTTAACAGAAGCTTCACCCATTATAAATGAATCATCAAAAAACTATTGATGGGAGCAGACTTGATTGGTAGAAGAAGGATTTAATCCTTTAAATTCCCCTTTCCTAACTAGGTTCTCCATGTACCCACCTGGACATTCAACCATAATGATGAAGAGAATAGGAGAAAGAGGATCCCCCTGCCTCAGACCCCTAGTCAATTTGAAGAAATAAGTAGGAGATCCATTAAAAAAAACTGAGAAAGTAGCAGAAGATATTAGCTAAAATATAAGACCAGTGCTTTTCTTGTTAAATCCAAAATCCCTCAGCACTTTCACAAGAAACTCCCAATCAATCCTGTCATAGGATTTAGATAAATCTAGTTTGAGAATGAGGCCTTCCTTCTTCGACATCACCAGAGAATGCACATTTTCATGTATGGAAATAATTGAATCCATGATCTGTCTGCCAAGAACAAAACCGTTTTGCTGCCAATAAATTAAGGAATGGAGAATAGTTAAAATCCTTATGGTGAGGACCTTACAAATGATCTTGTAGGCAGTATTACATAAGATAATAGGCCTAAACTGATCCATTTTATCAGCCCCCCTTTTTTGGGTATTAGAGCTGTAAAGGTGCCATTCAACTCCTTAAGTAGTTTTCTAAATCCAAAACACTCTTTAAAAACATTAGTAACATCCTTTTCAATAATATTCCAGTAATTTTGGAAGAAGAACAAAGCATAGCCATTTGGGCTAGGGGCTTTGTCCCCATCAAAAGAGAAGACAACCTTTTTAATTTTAGTGTTAGAGGGTATAACATTGAGACTCGCATTATGGTTGTCATTCAGGATTTGAGGAATGCACTCCATAAACTCCCTTTGTTCTTCTCTATTCAGATCTTTGTACTTTTAGAGGAGATTTTGAAAAAAAATCTTGGCCTCCATTCTGATAGCATCTTCATCATCTGAAAGAGTGCCATTGATATTAAGATTAGATATTCGATTAGCCATTCTATGCTTGAGAGTAGTCATGAAAAAATATTTGGTATTTCTATCTCCTTCCTTCATGAAAGTCTTTCTGGATCTTTGTCTCCATAAGGTTTCTTCTTCGGAAATTATGTCATGAAGCTCAACCATTTTCTCATTTTCTTGTTCTCTTGATATCTTATCATACCCTTCCTTCTAGATACTATCTTGGATTTCCTTCAACTCCAGGAAAACATTAGCCTTAGTAGAAAAAATGTTTCCAAATATTTCCTTGTTCCAAGATTTAATATTCTCCTTGACATATTTAAGTTTTTTAGCCAAAATAAACATTGTAGTTCCTTTAATTTTGATCTTCCACGATTCCTCAATTGTTTGTTCCAGTTGTGGATGCATAGTCCACATTTTCTCAAATCTGTAAGGAAAGTTCATTTTCTTGGATATGGGATCCACCAAAAAAGTAATATGGTTATGGTCCGATCCCACCCGCATATGAGTAGACAAAGAACAATAGTAATGGGTGAACCAGTCATTTCTAATGAGAGCTCTATCAAGTCTAACTTGGATAAGTTCCTGGCCACATCTTCTGTTAGTCCATGTATAATTAATGCCCTGCAACTCAATATCATGGAGAGTTTGGCTATCTATGAAATTCATAAGATCCATTCTACTTTCCAGATTAGTTTGGCTTCCTCCTTTTTTTAAATTTTCTTTTAAGGGAGTATTAAAATCTCCCATAACAATTTATTCCTCATGACTAAAACTATTTCTCAAAAAGGACAACTTGTTCCAAAAAACCTCTCTTCCCTTTTTAGTGTTAGGAGCATAAATATTAGTAAGAACCCAAGAGGTATTATCCTTAAGATGCCTAAAAATGATACAAGCCACATTATTTACCTGATAAATAACACCACCTTTTATGCTATCATAGTTCCAAATGGTAGCAATACCCCCATAAGCACCCTCCAAATCTCCCCCACAAATATTGTCATTCTTAAAAAATATGAGCTTTTCCACTTTCTCCTTAAGCATTTTAGTTTCTTGAATTAAAAAAATATCTATTCTATTATCCCTAATCATATTTCTAACAAGATCTTGTTTATGGGCATTATTCTATCCCCTTATATTCCAAGAGATAATCTTCATACCTTAACAAAGGATCCCACCTCCAGGATGGAAAGTTGGCTTCCATCTACTATATTCTTCTTAGTCTCCTTGACTCTTAGTTTTTGGCTCAAAGGTCGGCCCAAAGAGGATAACATTCCTCCCACATCCCCGGTTTTGCTACTCCTTGTTGTTATTTTTGTTATTCACCCTTGTCGGCCATGCTTTGCCTTATCATTCTTTGATTTTTTCTTCACCTCATGTTTCTCTGTCCAATCTTCCAGATCACTCTGGTACCCCAAAAGAGCTTGGTTGATAGCCACAAATTCCCCCCATATAGAAATTTTAGCATCAGATACTATTCTTCTTATCCCCTGGGGCATATTCTGTGAAGTATCTGAAGACCCTTGACCTAATACAGTACACTGTTGAGCATCCTGTCATCCTAATTTCTCCTCCACTTTGTGGATTATAGTCTCTGAACTCCAGTAAGATTGGTTGACATTATCAAAGCTACTAGGTAGTTCAATCCCTTCCCCCTCCATTGCCACTATTTTTGTTGCTTCTCACTGTCCTTCTCCCTAAAATTCCCCCTCTTCCCCTTGTTCCTCCGCTTTTTCCTGAGGATATTCATTACATTCATTACTCTCAGAGCTCCCATTGTTAGTTTGGTCATTGATCATACTCTCATCACCAATCTCCAGTGTTAGAGAATTTTCCTCTTTCTTATTAAGTTAGGCTACCCTTTATGTCTCTCCCCCATCCATCTTCACCTTTCCCACATGAATCCATTTCTTTGTCTTTCTCTGGATGATCTTTGTCAGACATTTCTTAGCCCAATGCCCAAATTTCTTACAATGAAAGCATGCAAAAGGAATTATTTCATATTCAATCTTTTTTTCCCACAATCCAAGTTTTGAGTGGATATCAATTTTATCTGGCATATCAGTGTCCTATGTTATCCCCACACATATCCTAGCATATGTTAACCTTCTCCTTGAGGTAGTAACATTATCTATTGATAACAACTCCCCAAAGGAGTTTTCTATCCCAACAAATATATCCTCCATCCAGTACTCCAAAGGAAGGCCATGGAGCTTTACCCAAACTGACACTTGGTTTACCGCTTCCTCCTCAAAGACTAAATTAGGATACCATTTTTGGAGGACCAAAGTATTTTTTCCTATCATCCATGGTCCATTGCATAAGATCTTCATTCTATCATCTTCACAGGAGAAGAAGAAAGACAAACATCCTTTTGCCATAGCAACCACATCCACTTTCCCTTTCAGGTCCCATTTCCATAAAGCATAGGCCCTAACCACTTCAATGTTGGGTCTAACCCCCAATAATATCCCAAACAAAGAGTTTTTCATTCTTGCAATGGTATGATCAATGATTTTCCCAGGAATGTCAATGGTAAAACTCCCTTGAGAAGGTCTCAAGATATTCTTAATAGGTGGTAAAGATGACTTACATGTCGGTTTGACTCCAAAGAGGGATGACCAATTTTTTCTACTTTCTTATTTTTCTCCTGACTTGCAGACCTAGGCCACCCTCGGTCCCTAGGCACAAGTCCAGCATCGAGATCCTATATACATAAAGTTATATATTAAAACCATTAACAATAAGCAATCTAAGTAATCTAGAAAGTTAGCATGTCATAAGTAATCTAACTAATTTCATTTATTTAGTGATCAAATTAATTTCATAAATAATCTAAATAATATCTAATATCATCCATTTTATGTCTTAAGGGGAGGTCTTAAGGGGATCTTTAAGTAATGAATTTAATCTAATGTTAATATCATAAAAAAATAACACTAATATGTAACTAATGGACCATAGGTAATCTAAGTAATCTAGAACTAACATGTCATAAGTAATCTAAGTAATATCATCCATTTAGCACGTTCACTTTAACAAACATATATATA
>MU224709.1:2071137-2116315 GCA_018584345.1 Thuja plicata
TATATATATATATATATCATTGAACCATCAAAGCATACATATAAAACCATATGTATAAAATCATATATAAAAGCATACATAGTTCTATATATTAAAACCATTGAACCATCAAATAGGTCCATCACATGTTTAAATATATCAATAAAGTATAGTCTGTCATATGTTTAAATATATAAACAAAGTATAGTCCATTTAATCTAGAGATATCAAGTATGTCCTAACACATGAAATATGTATGTAATAATTTTTAGACCAAGTCAAGTGGTTCAGACCTTTCATGGAGAATGTGTAATCTTCTCTCATGATCCTCACTATCTAATCTCCACTTACGACGTCCACGTTGAGATTCAACTGGATGGAGACAAAGGGAGGTGGAAACTAATAGGTGGCTATATTGAAACACCTTATTGTCTGGTTGGTAATAAAAAAAGTGAATAGTATGTTGAATTACTTTGATTTTATTGAAATAGGTTCCCTCTAAAACAACTGAACCTGCAAGTCACAAACTTTAACAATATAAATTTAAACAAAATAAATTAATTTGTTAAAAGTTTAAAATTTTAAATTTACAAAATGAGTTCGATATATTGATGTAAAGCATGAAAACCTATGGGGAACAACATTCCATCGGTTTCTTTAGGTTCAATTAACTTCATCCTCTCTGCAGTACATTGTAATAAATAACTTAACTAACTCTTCTACATTTCCATCCTCAACAATCACTGCAAAGACATCTCCTGCACAACAAATTTATATACATGTGAGATCCTAAAATTTAATTAGTTCTATCTATCTATCTATCTATCTATCTATCTATACATGCAACTCAATGCCAAATAATGTGAAACTCAATTAAATTATACTTACCAATTTTGACCAATCTCGAGATATGAACGTAATCAGTAGAAATCAAAGGAACATAATAAAAAATTTCATATTCATCTCTATCAAATGTATCAATAACAACTAGTGGAACCATATTCCATGCACCTACATATCCATGTTCTTGATTGATGCATTCCTCATAATTGTTAGAAACACAGTGACAACAAAAGCATGAGTAGTCCCTAGTGTTCAATGTCCAATTGCAATAATTTGTACTCATAACTGAATGCAAAGATCACATCTTTTCTATCCTGTTGCAACCATGCATAATTTTTCTATCCACACCTGAACACATGCATAGATAATGTTGTATAAAAAGGGGAAAAATATGAATTTCATTTTATAAATTTGAATAAAGAATGTAAAATTTAAACAAGAATAAATATATATATCACACGTGCATAATTTAAAAATGTGTGCATACCTTTTATCTCCCAATATTATCTATGTGGTACCACTTCAGTCATTCCTAATGATGTGCCATCCTCATTTGGTGTGAATTGTGTCCTGTACCATTCAACAACATCATATGCATTTTTATACAAACTACCTTATAATTCATTTGATACTTCTGTAGAGCACATTTTATGCAAGCTCCAGCACCACCATGTTCACCTTTTCCATGTCCACTCTCAAAGAAACTCCAGACATGTGGTATGTTTTTATTATGATGATATCTACATAGTGCATAAAATAGTCTGGATGATTTGAATTGTGTAGCACATCCATCTGACCAAACATAATGTTTATAAATTTTTATGCCTCTTTCTTTGAAATTTTCAAAAAACATCTTGAAGCAGTGTTCTACATAATGAATGTTATGCTCTTTGTCATCATTTATATAAAAATGATATTCCTTCTTGATGACCTGTGCTTCAAATGTACTTTGAATACCATCCAAGTCTAATTGTGCATGTCGATAACACACATGTACCATAATAGTAATCTTCTATGGAAAATAATATTCTAATTGAATTGCCTTTTGATGAACAAAGGAATAGTTTTATGTGAAATCAACAACTAATAGAATAGTTCCAAGTGAGAAATTATCTCTCAGTGTTTGGAATTGTTGTGCTTGTCACTTTGCAAAAAAAAACATGATGAATGTAGGGTTGAACCAATTTATTAAAATTGTCCATAAATACTCCAACAATTATCTCCTCTTCAACATATTCTAACCTTTTAGATTCTTTCCCAAAATTTTTTTCATCTTTTACATAATTGTAACTCTTGCAATTTACCATCTTTGTTACATCAATATTTTCATTTTTCAAAGGAAAAAGAGCCAAATCAACATATGTTTCACATATTACTTTTATGCAATTTATTTGACCAACTGTATCATCTCTTTTGTCACATAAAATGGATGAGATGAACTCACTTCGTCTAGTAGGAGGATCATATTCAAAACCATAAGTGTCTTATACAAAATTTTTAAAAACCTGATAGTGGAGATCAAATTCAATATGATAATGACAACAACAAGTTTCAAACACTTTGTTTGTCCTGACATAATATGGCTTCAATCTTTCAAAGAATGTTTGCTTAATCTTTCTATTAGGATTTGAACTACAAAATGACACATATATTTCATGTTGTGTTATGTCCAACCAATATTTTGTATGATGTTCATATTGATTAGCTATAATCATATGTATGATAACATCTCTACTGTTTGATGAAGGACAAGTATTATTATTCCAAAATAATGTGACCAAATTCTTGATTCCCTGATCAATCCTATCAGAATGAGGAGCTCTAAACATTATTTCCCAATTTCCTTCCAAGGTGCTATCATCCAAAATAATTCTCCTATTAACATATCATGATATTGTTTTCCTACTAAAATTAATCTGAGATGAAACTGAAGATATTTGTCTTTTTTGGAGCATAGTGTTAGCTACAATGGATGTAAACATTGCTTTTCTTGTAATGGTATTATATTTAGTTCAAGATCGCTTCCCTACCTGGTTCAAAACCTTTCTAAGATTTTCAATCATATTAGTTTGCATGTCAACAACTTTTCTCTTCTTTCATGTTGTGTCTATACCGAATAATTTTAATATCTCTTCCAATGTTTTGTTTATAAGTACAACTGAAAGCAATTGGACTTATTCAAGTATTTTAAAATTATAAAATTTAGCTAATATTTCTCTTGATATCATATTTATTGACCTCTTCTTAGCAAGACTTAAGGGTTGAACATTACAAAGTGATCTCAAATTCTCCACATCCATTGTAAGTAAATGATCTAAGTTTGTATAATTAATATTTCTCTTTATAGTTTGAGATAGATCTATAAGTTCATCCATATTAGTAGGACCATGTGATCCTGACCCTTCTCCAACATCCATTGCTTGAGCTTCTATAGGGAGTGATCCTGACCCTTCTTCAATGTGCATTTCTTCAACTTGATTTGACCATCCTACTTGAGTTTCACCTTCACCTTGACCATGTTGATTGTGAGCTACATGCACAAAAATGAATCAAATTAGAGAAAAATAAAGCACAGATCCATAAAATTTGGGCACGTAAAATTTAAAGTCTTGGTCCATACCTTCTTTAGTTTGATAATAATATGCCAATGCAACTTCACAATTTCTTTGTTCAATACCTTTTTCTTGCAGATTTACTTTGCCTTCCCTTCTTGTTCCCCATTTCTTCTCTCCAAAAAAATGTCTTCTAGAAAATTGGCAATAGTAATTCTCCTCTTCAAAAATATTTCTTAGAAAAATTACCTTGATAGTAATTTTCCTCTCTAAAATTATGCCTTTGAAAAAAACGCAAATAGAAATTTTCCTCCAAAAAAATTCTTTTGAAAAAATTAGATCAATAAAAAAAAAGTGAGTTAACTTGATTACAATTGTGTGAAAAATGAAAACAAAAATATTTACTTTTATACCATGCAAAAATAAAAAATAATAACTAGCCGACCTAGTTCAGGTGAACTAGGTCGAGTAAAATTCTGGCGGGGCTTTTCCCACCAAAATTTTCCCATGGGGGTCTTCGCATGAAGACCCCTTTGCATGAATCTTTCATAACCATTTGTATGAAGGGGGTCTTCGCTTGAAGACCCCAAATTTGAAGTTTTCCCCGAGAGACAAAAAATGATCTTTCAAGGCCTGAAACAAGGACCAAACAAGATGATTTTCTGAAAAAATAATGTCAAATGATGCTACTGTGAGCAATCTTTCTAATGAATTTAATTTTAATACATATTGAATTCATTGCCACTTTCAAATTTTACTTTAATTAAACATAGGTTGCTTGGTCATTTGACAACATGTCTCTTCAAGGCCTTGGGTAAAATAGTAACTTACAAAAAAATATTTATGAAAAAATTTGTAGGAAAAGAGTATTTGTGTTACCTTTCTATCAAAAAAAGAAAAAAAAAGAATTTCGATATATGCAGATCAAGTTAGAGCAATCCAAAAGAACCTATGTCAAAATTATAGGTATTGTCACTTTAGAACTTAATAAACTATGAAATATTGAACCAAAATGAATGAACCAATTGCATCCTTTAGATATTGAAGCTACAAATATAACCTCAAAATAATTACATCATTATGATTTAAAAAAAAAGTTATGCTGATCCAAGTGACAGTCACTCCTTAAAAATATTGATTTTTCACACAAACCACTTTTCGAAGGAGAAGGAAAAATGGATTCAAATTAATTTTAAATTATTATTTTTAAAATATATTTAGAAACTAGAAATAAAATTCTAAAAGTCTCTATTTTATATCATCTTCAAATTCCTAATAGTTTTGTGGCAATATGTGTTCAAAAGTGAAGTTGTTTTTTTAGAATGTTGATCTCAGTGTTAAAGTAGGCCAAAAAGTGGGACACACTATTGTGGGACCAATATAATAATCTGACTTGCAACTAAAAACCTCACAGGATCATTCATAAAAGAAACTTCAAACTCACAAACTCAACTAGACAACCCCTATAAAATTGACTCATATGACATGTCCTAGTTAAGACATAATCATAGATCTGCAACATGGGATATCAAATTATGCATCAAGCACTTAAAGGATATTAATTAAACAGAGGTAAAAACACAATATTTAATCAAATAACTCACAATCAATGTTGGACATAGAGAAATAATGGATAAGGAATCAGTCTTTGTATATGAATAATCATGAAATCTACTATAGCCATCAAGTCCAATATAATTTGCCAGAATTTACAAGCTGCAAACTAATGGTCAAAAGTCAGAACCTCTAAAAAATGAGATAAAAAAAAACAAGATATAGCTCAAAACCCTATAAGGGTCAATAAAAAGAGAAAAATGAGGCAAAAGAGTGGTCAAACTACTAGAAACATGCAATTGACCACCTCAAAAGTCTCTCTGACTGATGATTTATCCATGTGTAACTCCTAACTAAAGCTGAACTGCTCATAAACTGCACAAAATAACCTCTGGATGCTCACCAAGTGTTGGAAACCTAGAAAACCCTCCTTTGGTATATCTAATCATGCGAGAAAGCAAAAATGCCCTCCAACCATTGAAAAACGGACTCATGTCTGCTCAGAAAATGAAATTCCTCTTTGACCATATCTTTCAATTTTCAATTTTCAATGCCCATGAGTCTAAGCTCCATGCAAAAGTAAATTCCTTCCTAATTTTTGCATTTTAAACAACAAAACACAAATAATAATTATATTTATTTAAAGTGATTTATTATTTTCACTTAAATATATTTATCATTTGTTTGTATCTTTTTTCATTTATTTTAATATAGAATTTTTAAATAAAGTAATATTTAAGCTTTACTTTACTTTAAAATCATATATTAAAATAAAACATAGAAACTTTGTTTAAGTTTGAACAAGGCATCAATGCTTTTCATTGGTGACTTTTATTTTAGGGATTTCAAAACCCTAAAAACACACTACTTTTCACTTTACCTTTACTCATCTTTTGTTTCCGCCCTTCATTTCTCTGTTTTGTTCTCGGGTCTCTTTGTTGCACCACCATGAAAAATTGGGGTATCAGTGTGGTTTATGGAAGTTTGATGGGATTCCTAGAGATTCCATACCTTTCACAAAAGCCTTTATTGCATATTTTCACTGATTTAATATAGGTATGGATAATCTCTGTCATTATTTTTTCGCAGAAAATAGAGAGCTTTTCTGTAACCATGGATTCATTTTTTTTTTAAATTTTGAGTGTTGTATGTTACATATATTTGAAGGAAATTGTATAATTTTATTCTATTTAGAACTTGAGTCTTTTGCAAACAATAAATAAACAAAAACCCTTCAGTTACCTTGCATTTCTCTTTCTATTTTTTTCACAACCCTTTGATATGGATATGTCAAAACCTCATGGCATTCTCTTATGTTGGTATCTCTATGAATTTAGTAAACAAATGAGTTTCCTATGTCCTTGATGCTATAAATGAAAGAAAACATAATGATATCTCTCTATCATTTCTTGGTCGTAGGATTTATAGCTTTCAAAATACTAACTATGCAACTAGGTCATGCTCATGGAGGTCGTGGCTTCGTTATTTTAGATATGGGTATTAAATTTTGATGAATTAACCATTATTGTTAGTAATAACTGAGAGAGGGGAGGGTGGGGGGGGGTGAATCAATGGCCAAAAAAATATTCCAATTAGTCAACCCCAAAACTTAGTACCACAATATTAAGCCTCTAGTTATCTTCATTCCTATAAGATGAATGCCTTCAAATATACTTATCAAATTACTATGGCTCAAAATGCCTTTTTAAATCTTATTTTGTATATTTACCAAATAGTAGTCTGTTAATTTACTGAACAATAGTAAATTACTTAGAGTATACCGATCAATCCAGATTAGCAATGTGTAATGACAAACACTAAAGTAATCACTAATAAACACATTGACACATGGTTTTCTAATGTGGAAACCCTGTTAAGGGAAAAACCACTTGGGGTCGGTAACCCAAAATTTTCACTCTTTTGAAGTGAGCTTGGTGAAGAGCCAACCCTGTTAAAGGTTACAAACACACTGTTAGGTGTTACCTTGTTAGAGGATTTAAAAGTTTAGTCTGTCACTTGATATCAGGCATTTCTATGCTACCTTCCTTGATCAAACACTCTCTTAGCCTATCAATAAGTATCTGGCATCTCATGCTATCTTAATGATCAAAATTTTTGATACTTTTTGGGATGTATCTCAATATAGAAAGGATCTTTAAATCCTTCTCAGTTAAGAGACTTTCTAAATCAATGGTTAAACTGAAAGATTATGATTTGTTCACATATACAACTTATACTTGCATATTTTTAGATCTATTGTAAGCTCATAAGACTAATATGATCAATATGTCCTTTTAATACCTTTGTTCCACTTTTTTTCTTCTCGGTGATGCTATGCTCTGTTGCTCTCTTCAGCATCCTATTTTTAATTCAATCCCCTTTATTCAAAATGAATTAAGTTGTCTCTTTATAAACATAATATCACCATTGTTAGGTTCTTGATTTTCTTGATCTTGGTGTGATCCGCAATCTTATCCAATCGATTTAAAGCAAAACTCCTATTTTATCTCGCAGAGATTTTCTTGCCAAATAGATAAAACAAATTTAAATCCTTTACTTATCTTTGGCTTTATCTTGTCAATGAAAACAATGATAACTACTAGTTAATTCCATATTTAGCTCTACCAGCTAGATATTTTGTCATTTCTGAACTCAAGTTAATTTCGGTGTTTTAACTATTTGATATCTTCGGTCAACACTCCAATTCTCCTCGGGCTTCTCCATCGGTTTACACTATGATTTTGGTCGTCAGTTATGCTTGTGATTCTGCTCATCGGTAATGCTTGTCAGTGTTCTTGCTCGGGCATCTTTGTGACTTGACTTTTAGTGATCTTTGTCTGTCGGGTTCCACTAGCCGTCGGTGTTTGAAGTCACATAGTGAATGCTTGTCTTTTATACATTATTGAAAGCACAATCTTTATCTCTCTGATTCTCTAAAGTCTTTGGCACTTTGATTATGAATAATTAGATTATATCAAGTTGACATCAATAACAATACAATCCATTAAATGATTTAATGTCTTGCATTATCTATCTGTATTTCGGTGATTAAATTAACATCTTCAAACATTCAATCAGTTACATGTCATCAATCTCTCCCTTTGGCATTGATGGGAACATACTACATTATCATACTATAATATCACTAATATAATATTAAATATAACAGTTTCATCAAGCTTTCCTAATGTAAGTATTACAAATTTTTGGCTTTTAGTAAGCTCAAATAGCTTAGATTTGTTTCTTGCAGAATGGTTGTCTTCAATCTTTAATCCCTTCACTGGATAGATGTAACATCTAATGTTTCTGTTCTAATAGGTGCTCTACCTTGACTAATCCTCTTCTTGATAATATATTTTTCCTTTGACAACAATCTCTCTCTTTGTATGAACTCTCTTCCTTTGTTACTTCTCTCCCTTAGATGGATATTTCATATGTAATCAATTTCTCTCCCTTTGAATATTGATTAAATCTGCATTGTGATTCTTAGGAACTTCACTTCATGGATAATGATATAATATTTTCTAATCAATGAGATAATCACTCCATTATGATAATGAAATAATCTCTCCCTTTGACAACAATGCCAAACAATTTTTTTTTTATATCATCTTCCTTTCCTTTATATAATATATTCCTTGAATTTCCCTATCCATCAACAATACAATGTCTCTGGTATTCAGTGCATACTTGTACCTTACTATGTACAGATGTATCTATTGTTGTTCATCTCGGTGTTTGCATCAACATGAATGATCAGCTAATTTGGTATATGCTGATGCAACCTCCTAGTTAGCTTACTAACTGATAGACAATGGTTGGACCCCTAGTCTCTGTCTCATGTACTCAAATGTATCCTTTGATAATGGCTTGGTGAATATATTAGCTAATTGTTCCTTTGATTGAACATATTCTAGTATCACCTCCTTTGCTTGCACTTGTTCTCTTAGATAGTGATATTTGATAGCAATATGCTTAGTCTTAGCATGCATGAATGGATTCTTAGAAATGTTAATTGCACTTGTATTATCACAATAGATAATTACTGGTTCAAGAATCTTCATATTCATACCTTCTACCAACTGTTTGATCCATGCAATATTGGAGAAATTTGCAGTAGTAGCCACATACTATGCTTCTACAGTAGACTAAGAGATGCATCCTCGCTTCTTGCTGATCCATGTGACAAGTCTGTCACCTATGAAGAATGCTCCTCTAGTTGTGCTCTTTTGGTCATCAATATTTCCAGCCCAATCAGCATCTGTATAGACTTGTAGCTCAAATTTTCCTTCTCTATTATACCATAATCCATAGTCCTCAGTGTTCTTCAGATATCGCAAAATTCCCTTGACAGCAGTCATATGTGATTCTTTGGGATTAGCAGAGAATCTTGCAACTATTCCAACTACATGTGCTATATCTAGTCTAGTAAGAACAACATACATTAGTTTTCCAATCATTGATCGATACAAGGTCTGATTTACTTCATTGGATTTGTCTTCTTTTTTCAGCTTACATCTGGTAGCCATAAGTGTTCCAACTAGTTTGGAATCTTCCATCTTGAATATCTTCAACACTTCCTTGATGTATTTGGATTGAGTGATATATATGCCTACATCTTGTTGAAGAATCTGTAGACCAAGAAATAATTTGATCTCCCCAAACATAGACATTTCAAATTCCTTTCTCATTTAATTAGCAAAGGATTTTCATAATAATTCATTTCCCCCAAAAATGATATCATCAACAAAAATTTCAGCAATCAGAATATTACCATAGGTATCTTCTTTTAAGTACAAACTGCTATTTTCACTTGTTCTAACAAATTTTATCTTAATAAGATAGGAGTGAATTCTTTCATACCAGGCTCTAGGTGCTTGTTTCAATCCATACAAGGCTTTATGTAGTCTACATACCATGTTTCTTTTGTCTGGATCAACAAACCTTTTTGGTTATTCAATGTATACTTCTTCCTCTAGTATTCCATTTAGGAATGCAGATTTGAAATCCATCTGGTATACCTTGAATCCTTTGAATGCAACATAAGAAAGTAAGATTCTAACTCCTTCTAGTCTAGCAATAGGTGAAAAGGTTTCTCCATAATAAATACCTTCTTCTTGTGCATATCCCTTGCATACTAACCTTTCTTTGTTTCTTGTGACTTCTCCATTCTCATTCAGCTTGTTTCTGAATATCCATTTGGTGCCGATGACATTCTTTTCATCTGGTCTCGGTACTAGTGTCCATGTATAGCTCTTCTCAATCTGTTCTATTTCTTAATTCATAGCACTGACCCATTCTTCATTCTCAAGTGCAGTATTTACATATTTAGGCTCAAAATCACAAAGTAAACATATAGTGTTTAGTGACTTCTTGTTCTCGTACCATCCTTCTTGTCTCCTATGATTTGATTATCTGGATGATGTCTTCGAACATACTTGGAAAGTTTTGGTTCATCCCTTTGTTCATCATTTTGATCATCTTCTTGACCTTCATTCTGATCTCCATCGCTCGGAACATCATCTTGAGGATTTTCCTAATTTTCGGTAATTGCAGCCTGAGCTCAAGTGCTATGTTCTATTGCTCGAGAGCGATACACTGTTGCTCAAGTAGAGTGTTAGGTTCTATATAAACAAACCTATTATAGTCCTCTGGTTCTTTTCTTCTTTCCTTATCATTCTTTTCTACAAATTCATCTATTTTCACATTTGCACTTTCAATGATCTTGTTAGATGACTTGTTAAGACATTTATAAGCCTTGCTTTTGGTTGAATACCCTAGAAAGATACCTTCTTTAGTTTTGGAGTCAAGTTTTCCATTTCTATCATCCTTCAAAAAATAACATTGACTTCCAAAGATTCTGAAGTAACTTAGATTGGGTGTTGTGTGTGTGTGAAATAGTGCACCTGTTACCTGCGACACAACACTTCAATAGATCATTGTGTTAGTGAAAATAGAGTTAGTAAAGCATGTAAATCCACTAAAACTGATCTATTTCTTTCTAACTAGAAGGAGTTTTAAAAATAACATAATAGCCCTCAGATTATGCCTTTTTCAGTGTCATATACTATCTAGCATGAAAGATTCAATTAAAACTAAGAAAGATATCCAATAAACATGCATTCTAGCTCTAAAAATCAAGATCATAACAATGCATAAACATGGAAGTAAAATGTAATATGAATCTATGTAAATCCTAATAGCATAACAATGCTTTTCAAATCTAAAATTAAGGGCCATTTGAGCTCAAAAAATCACTTTATTTATAGAAGGAAATGAGGAGAGAGAGGGGGAAAAGGTTCATTAATGGAGGTTTAAAAACCATTAATGAGGTGCAAGAGACATAAATGCCAAAGGAATTCATGAGGTATGGGCTTGAGGAACCTCCATTAATAATGCATTAATGAGAGCATTCAAGAGGCATGATGAGGGGTGTAAGTCCAAGCTTGAGAAAGTGGACTTAGAGGGAGTCAAGCTTGAGAAAGTTGACTTTCTCAAGTGGGTTGAGTTCCTAATCACAAATTTAGGAATGTGACATAATTAGGAAGTGGGTTAGGATAGGATTAATATTAGGATTAGACTTAGCATGTGGGGAATAGGTTGGGATGAGTTTGAACCCAGGGTTAAGGTAGTTGAGATAGGTTAGGTTAGGGGTTAAGAGGAATATTAATGAAATGAATTATAATTAATATATTCATGCAAAAATAGGAATATTAATTATTTAAGCCTTTTATTGCTTTAGATAATTAATTAGGACTATATCCAGTTAATTAGATTAATTTAGGCTAGAAGATAGGCTTTGCAAGTTATTAGATATTATAGAGATTTATTTAATTCTTTTTAAATTAATTACCTTAGCTAGGTATTGATTTATATTGAATTGATTGGTTTTGATTGGCTAACGTGATTAATAAAATTTAGTGATTAGATCACTTATGAGATTAAATCTGATTTGAATGAATTATGTCAGTTGATCGAAGAGTTGTCTGGACATAATTGGGGCTATGATTACACTTAGGAAAAATAGGGTCTATAGTCAGAGCAGACCAAATCTAGGTGGTTACATTTTCCCTTCTTTGAATAGATGTGCGAGCAGCACATTGATTCAAAGAAAGTTTTGATGTTGACTTCAGAAAGTTTGAGAATTTCTCTCATGATCAAATGAAATCAGTCTCGCACTTGATTGAACTAAACTGATAGAATTGATTTTGAACTTGAGTGTCGTGGAATGGTCAATAAAAGATCTTAAAGATACCAATTCTAAACTTGGTTGTCGTCCAAAGATTGACAATACTAAAATTCCAAACTTGTTTGTCATCCAAAAGTTAGTATGAAGCTGGCATGAGCTTAGTAAGAATCTTTTTTAAAATGAGGGAACACAGGACATCGAGCTTATGAGAACCAAAGCTTTATATCCAACAGTTCTGACTTAGTCAAGGAAACTATCATGCCCCTAGTTGTTTTATAATGAAGTCATTCTAATGTTGTTTTGAGAAAGAATTGTTTTGATGATAGTGTGATCATGCCCCCTTGGGAATGAAATTGAAGGAAAAGAATGAAATCCCTCTATTGAAATAATGTATCACTTGTAGGAGCGGGTGGGGAAAGAAAGAATGGAGTAGAAGAAGTGAAGAAAGAAGGTGTGTTTAATAGTAAACACATGAGTACCAAGTTAATTATGTGAAAAGGTGAGTGGTGAGATTAACAAAATGATGTCAGACCAAGATTTATGATGAAATGTGCAATTGGATAGACTTTCAGAACAGATGGAGCAATTCTGCATTTTCAAGAACTGTCACAAAAATTTTATTGTACTGCATAAAACACCTTAGGAACCTTCAATTTGGTTCCCGATTTATCAAAAAGAGAACAAAAATGGAGTTTCAGTTGCTTGGGAGGAGTTTCAGAACCTCTAAATATCTCAAAAAGTCTAATATATATCTCAAAATTGACTTTTTTACTATTCATTTTCACTTTCATCCTTGGAAATTCAGAGAGCTCTATAGAGAAGATGGTGGTCCCCATGCATAAGCATCATTTTGAGCTCAGTTGTTGATATCAACAGCCTGTTGACTACCCACCTCTGGTAAGTACCCGAAAATCTTTCATTTAAAATTTCTTGTTTTCAATTTTATGTATTTGTATGCAAGATATGGTCATTTTAGTCCTATGTCGCATCTAGTATTTTGTATCACACTTGGTAAATCATGCGTCATTTCCATTCTTTGACCAAATTCCAGGGTCACGTCTGGTAATTTCAAGATCGCACCCTGCAAAGTCATTTTTGGTCAAATTTGTTTGATTTTTGTCATTTTTTGCACCTTGTCAAAATAGAGTTGCATGCAGCATCCCATGTCACATCCTATGAAAATAGGGTCACATCCCAGATGCCCCATCGCATCCCAAAAATTGGGGATCACATCTAGTAAAGAGGAACGCACCCCGTAGAGACAATGTTGTTTCTGGTTTTTAACACAGTTATCTTCTCATTTTGATTGTTTTTCTCTTGCTGACCATGAAATCACTTAGCTCATAGGTTGTCTTTGTAACTTCCTTAGATAGATCACCAATTTTCAATGTTTCTATAACAAATATATCTTTGTGTTTGGTTTTGAACAGTTACCCTTTGAGGTGGTGTCATTCCGGAGTCCATATCCTGGCCGAGTGATGGCATTGTTATGTCGATTGACAGAAGACAAGTGAGAGTTAGTGGCTCGGGTTGGTCTAGCTCCATTAGGAGATTTACCCAACATTAGGGTAAATCAGGGGTTGTTGACTACTCTTTCCAAGAAATGACATCCAGAGCACAACACCTTCCATCTCCTTATGGGAGAGATGACCATTACACTGGAGGACGTGTGGTGGATCCTGAGAGTACCAGTGATGGGCTGAGAGGTCTAGTTTGATTCTACATTGGCAACATCTATTATGACTTCTCAATGATTTTTATAGGATGATAGCATTGCATGGAAATATCTGACGTGGGATTACATGCTTGATCATTACAACAATCTTCCTATATACTTGGCCAGTTTTATTGGGGGCATCCTTATGCCTGACCGAGGTTAGCACAGATTCATGGTCGGCTGGGTTGATATGTTGGAGTAGATGGTCGTGGCCAGACAAAGATTCACATGGGGTAGCTGTATACTAGCACATATGTACAAAGAGCTCCATGAGATAGTATACCAGCACACCTGGAGCATGACAGTAGGTATATTAGTTCTTCAAATCTGGGCCTGGGAGCACATCCTTGTTACATGGCTGATAGTTGATAGATAAAGGGCACCAGAGAAACCCCATGTATTTATGTATGGTAGTTGGATTTAGAAGCCCCATCTAGGAAAGGTAGAGTACTGGCACTACATTTTAGATGATGTTACTACAATGATATGGCAACTGTACCGCAATTGTGAGGAGTGGGCACCAGATAGGCGGAAAATGTCATATTTCTTCCAGAGTAGGTACCTCATTGGCAGGACCATATATGTCATTGAGAGATTCTTGGTGACACAAGTACTATGACAATATGGGTGATTACAAGGCCAATGTTAGGACTTGATAGTATATGCCTAGATTTGTGATGAGACACTATTATGGGGGCATCAGTTGGGATATGAGACTGCACAGAGGGATATTGCAGAGATGGTGGCCGTGTCATGGGATCTTCAGCCAAATGTAGCTATTGCAAGATGTTCTATAGGATATCTTGTAGAGGTGAGATAGTACCCAAAGCCTTGATTCACAGATACAGTAGAGGTGGTTCCTTGGATAGAGGACCCATTAGATTATGATCCTGTGGAGGATCATCCAGTTATAGGTCGAGGAGGAGCCCAGAGGGATAGGGGTGATGGTAGAAATGGAGGGAGGGACAAAGGTAGAGATGGGAGAAATTCTCCTCCAAATTATGGTGATGACGATGAAGATGATAAGGGCAGAGGAGCCGTAGGTGGGGTTGGAGATGTGGCGAGTGGTAGTGGAGAGGGTCAGTGTACCTGGTTTAGATTTGTTTCTTCCATGATAGATATAGGGTTGTTACTTACAGAGGATCAATAGAGACAATAGAGGTAGTAGCAGTAGAGGCAGCCAAATAGGTCACAAGATAGACCTTTAGGATAGGATTCTGGTAGGGGTTCTGGCAGAGATGGAGATCTGCCATCTCAGTGTGAGCGGGAGAGAGAGCAGCTTAAAGCACACATTACTACTTTAGAGGCCCTACTGACAGACATGGATGCACAAGTGGAGTTCCTTAGGGAAAAGTGGGATAGGCAAGGTGATATGTTTAGAGTAGAGAGAGATACCCAGGCTCAGATAGCCACTCACCAGGGACAAAGAGCAGCCTATTATTTTTCTTTATACCATGTTGTAGTTCTAGAGGGCCAGCGAGCACCTTCTTATTCACAGATTGCCCAGTAGTCTGAGGGCGCCATTCCTCATCCACCACCATTTGTACCACAACCACCACCTCCTCCTCCAGATCAGGGAGAGGGGGGAAGTCGAAGCTGATCTTGGACTTTGTCATATTTTGTTGAGATTATGTTGTATATCTAGAGCCCTGTGGGGCCATTCTTTTGTACCATTGACACTTTATATATGTATATCTGGTTCTTTCTGACCCTCTGATACTCTGATACTCTTTGTGTAGACTTGTGCTAGTTTTATTGATCTGTACCATGAGTTGATATATATATATATATCTGATGCAGTTTTTTCTGATTCGGACATGTTTCATGAGTTCTCTTTTCTTTAATTTATTGCACATGTGATTGTATCTTGGTTTTATGATGAGTTAGACTTGTAGATGATGACATCATTTATGTAGTTTTGGATTTATTACTAATATAAATGTGTTTCAAATGATACTATGTGAATTTGCAAATGTATGTTTTGGAGTTTTTTTCTTATGTAAGTAAATGAATGTATGGATGCATTTAGGCTATAAAGAATGAAATGCATAGTTTTTCTTTTGTATTTTTACTTTCTCATATATGAATGCATAATGTATGTTACAGACATGAAATGACATTAATATCAGTAATATGTGATGATGTAATTAACTTGGATTTACAAAAAAATTAAAATAATTTTTGAGCCTACATTCCTTAAAAAAAATGCATCATGTAATCTCTATATGTAGCTATATGCAGACTCTTAGGACTTGTCACTGATTGGCAGATATTGGATCATTTTTATCATCATTGGGCACTTTTCAGAATGGATACCACCTGATAGTACAACAATCACTAATACCCACTGATATTATGAAAGTATGAATACTATTTTTATTGGATGAAATGTCAAAAATAGACTTTAGGCATCAAGGCATAGAAGCCAGGAGAACAAGTTTTAGTCACCTTCCTTTTACTATATTAGATTCTATGTAAGGTAAGATATTGGACCTGCAATAACCTTGAAAATTCATATCCTTGGGTACATTATGCTTCGTATACCTTAGTGAGAATCTGATTTTAGAAAATAGACAAGGAAACTGTTTCAACCTCACCATAGTTTACACATAACAAAGATCAAGATATATGCGGCCATCCACTCATGTTGACAGCTCTTACCATAAATATCCAAGTTAGGTGAAATTTATAGGATCATTTGGAACAATCACCATATACAGAAAACTAATAAAATGTTATGCCCCCTATCCTTGTGACTCTTTGTCTTTGCGCAGACTTCATGGAGTAACTCGAAGACATAACAACTTATCAATTGTGAATCAATCAAATAAAATTCATAGCTGCTTAAATGCCCCTATTTAAACCATCATGGGTACATAAAAGAGTTATAATCAAACCAAAATCAAACTATGTTTAGGTAGTATTGAGAAATACTATTGATTCATTTTTCAAGTGCAATAGAGATTCATCAATCAAAAAGTTGGAATTCAAGAAAATATGTGTTCCATGTCTGTGTATAACTTTCTTCCTATTTGTAATCCAATGTGGGTTCTAGGAACATCGTTCATGTTAGTGCAATGTTTGTGCCATCCTTGTTTAATGAAAGTGATAGTTTGGTGCAAGTATCAAGTATCATTGTGTCACAAGACAAAACCCTCCTATGACAACCTAGCAGATGCAACCTAACATGCTAGCAAAGATGCCCCTAGTGTGGAATGACTTGATCCTAAGACAAAAATGCAGACAAATCCCAAGCAAGGATAAGATTTTCATAAGGACACAAAGTAAACTCTTGGAACAAGTGTAATCATAAAGGCCTAGTATCATTAATATATTGATAGATGGAGCACATAATATAAGTGACACTTGATTGCCATGTTTTCACCACTTTGGCAAAAATTTCTCATTCTTTTTTCTACCGGGATGCTTGTTTTACCAGGTTGTCATCAAGGCACTTTTCTCTTTTTCAAATTTTTTTCTATTTTTTCTTTTTTAAATGTTTTTGTAGTACCAAGGCACCTATTTTCTAGGTTTTCACCAAGGATACCTTTCTTCAAGACCTTTTCCACTATTTTTGGATTTCTTCAAGATCAATTTTCTAATGTTTTTGGTATTTTTTGAATTTTCACTATACAGGCTCTGCTAGCCAAACATCAAGCATAGAACCACTTCAAATGTAGAGTATTTATAGGATCTATAAGAACACCTCCCTTAGGTGTAGCTAGTTGATAGGCTCCAGTCCCAAAAGTAGCAGTGATAACATAAGGTCCCAGCCAGTTAGGTTCAAACTTTCCCTTTTGTTCTCTGTTAGGCTAGTTCTTAGGATTCTCCTTTAGGATGAGATCACCCACTTTAAATTATCATGGTTTGACATTTTTATTTTACCCCTTGGACATTCATTCTTGGTACACCTTTAGATGATTGAACACCTGTTGCTTGCGCTCATCAAGTAGGTCTAAAGAATTCACCCTATCAATGCGGTATTGCTCATAAGTAACAAGACCTTGTAAAGATATCCACAAAGATGGGATTTCAACCTCAATAGGTAACTCTGCTTTAGCGCCATAGACTAGGGCAAATTGCGTGGCTCCCATTGGTGTCCTGATGCTTTTTCTGTAGGCCCATAATGCCAGATTTAGTTGTAAACGTTAGTCTCTACCAGACTTACTCACAGTTCTATGAAGGATCTTCAGAATATTCTTGTTAGATGCCTCAACCTTTCCATTACCTTGAGGGTAATAGATTGAGGAGCAATGTTGAGTAATGTGGAATTGTTCGCAAAGTTCATCAATGTCTTGGTTTTTAAATTGGCCCCCACTGTCTATCACGATTGAAGAGGGTATCCCATATCTACAGATAATGTATTTCAAGATGAACATAGCCACATGTTTGCTAGTGGCTTTAATTAGCGACATGACCTCAACCCACTTTGTGAAATAATCAGTGGTCGTAATGATGAACTTGTGTCCATTTGAAGTATTAGGATATATTTGTCCAACCAAGTCAAAGGCCCATTGCTGAAACAGCCAATGCATTATAAAAGGTATAAGTTCTCTGGCAGGAGCATGGATGAGATTTCCATGTGTCTAGAATTTATGACATGTTTTGGAAAATTTAATAGCATCTTTTTCCATTGTAGGCCAGTAATAGCCTACTCTGAGCAGTTTCTTTGCTAGTGAAAATCCGTTTGAATATGATCCACATACACCTTCGTGGACTTCTTTTAACACGCAATCTGACTCTTCAAGTTCTAAACATCTAAGAAGTGTACCATCAAGACCTCATTGATACAAGTTATTAGTTATGAGGACATAACATGATGCTATCCTAATCAAGGCTCATTTCTCATTTCTTGATAGATCATTGGGAAGAGTTTGGTCAGTTAGGTAAGCAATGATATTAGCATACCGACATTGGTCTGGGGTGTTCAAAACATAGATTACTTGGTATTCAGGGGTATCAAAGGCTGGATAGGATAATTCTTCCACCAAGAAGTCATAGTGGAATTGATGTTCCTCTAGTTGTAACATGGATGCCAATGTAGCCATAGCATCTGCAGCTTTATTCTCTGTCTCGGGTATCTGCTGGAATGTGAAGAAGACAAAGTACTTCTTTTGGTCATCAACCAATTTTTTGTAAGGTGTCAAGTTCTCATCTTTTGTCTAATAATCTCCATTGACTTGATTGATAATGATCTAGGAGTCACCATACACATGTAACTCTACAATCTTCCATTCCATGGCAAGATTAAGACCATTTACCAATGCTTCATATTCAAAAATGTTATTTGTGCATGGAAACATTAATTTATAGGACTTGGGTATTTTGTAGCCTTGAGGAGTGATGAATAGAACCCCCTCCCTAGAGCCTTGTTGTGTGAAAGAACCATCAAAGTACATCTTCCATAGATACTCAGTTAGATGCATAATTGTTTCATTAGGGAACTCAATTCTTAAAGGCTCGTCATCTTGAAGTGGTGAATCAACTAATTGATCTACGAGGACTTGTCCTTTTATAGCCCTCCTATCTACATAATCAATGTAAAATTCACTCAGAATAAGGACCCACTTTGCCAGATGTCCTGTTAATGCTATTTTTCTCATGATATATTTCAAAGGATCTATCTTTGCAATGAGCCTTATTGTATGTGATAGCATGTAGTGTCTTAATTTTGAGATGCAAAGACAACTGCTAAGCATGCTTTCTCAATAATTCTATAATTGAGTTCATAGGAGACTAGTGTTCTACTAATGTAGTAGATTTCTCTTTCTTTCTTAGTTTCATCCTCTTGTGCGAGTAATACTCCTAGTGATGTGGTTGTAGCTGAAATATACAAGAGTAATGGCTTTCCATGAATGGGTGCCATACGAATATGAGGAGTAGCCAGGTATTCTTTTAATTCTCTGAAGTTGGCTTCACAATATTCATCCCATTTGAAGGTGACCACTTTGTGAAAAAATTTGGTAAAGGGTTGTGCTCTATCTCAAAGTTGTGAAATGAGCCTCCTGATTGATTGAAGTCTCCCTTGTAATGTTCTCATTTGACTGATATTGCATGGAGGAGTCATTTCTAGTATAGCTTTAACCTTTGTAGGGTCTACTTCAATTCCTTTCGCTGAAACAATAAACCCCAAGAGATTTCCTGATTGTACCCCAAAGGCACATTTATTTGGATTGAGTCTGAGTTGAAATCGCTCCATACAATCCAATATCTTTCTTAAGTCAATAATATGAGTGCTCCTTTCCTTTGATTTAGCTAAGGTGTCATCCACGTAATCCTCCATGTTTTTATGCATCATATCATGGAATATAGTAGTCATGGCTCTTTGATATGTAGCACCAGCATTATTTAACCCAAATGGCATGACGTTCTAGCAAAAGGTGCCCCATGCGCATGTAAATGCAGTATTTTCTTGATCTTCAAGAGCAATTTTAATCTCATTATAGCCTGAGAAACCATCCATTAATGAATACATTTGGTAGCCTGCTATGAGGTTGATGATCATATCAATATTAGGCAGTGGGAAGTTGTCCTTAGGACATGCCTTGTTTAAGTCTCTAAAGTCTGTATAGATCCTGATAGATTTATCAGATTTAGACACTGGAACCACATTGGAGATCCATCCCATGTAAGCGATGACTCGGATGAATCCAACTTTCAACAATTTCTCTAGCTCCACTTTTACTAGCAATGCAACATGAGGATGCATCTTTCTTAGTTTTTGTTTCACAGGTTTGATCCCGAGAGATAAAGATAGATGGTGCATTATCAATTCAGGATCTAGTCCAGCCATATCTGTATAAGACCATGCAAAGCTGATCTTTTTCTCTTTCAGGAATTTGGTGAATTGTGTCTTCTCCTCTTTTGACAAATATTGTGCTAGGTGAACTATTTGAGGATCTCCAGTTGTGCCCAAGTTAACTAGTTGTGTTGGTTCTATTAGAACTGAAGACCTTTCTTGAAAGTGCTCAAGGAGGATATCAAGAATCTCATCCTTTGGCACCTCTAAGAGGTTTTCACCATTAGATACGTCTTTTTTTTTTACTATTTTAGAATCTGACACTGCCACAACGTGGTTTTCACCGTCAGTTCTCTTTTTCTTTTTCTTTTTAAATTTTTTACTGAGAAACTTGATATCCTCCTGTGACATGTTCACACTCCTTGCATTGGTGGAAGAATGATAAGGTTCACAAGTGTTCAAATAGCAAGCCAAAGTATAGTCATTAGGGAAGTCTAGGATAGGAGTAGGATCCATATTAGTCCAATCAATTAGGTTTGGGTTTATTAAAGACAAGGATTTGGACTCTGGGAAGGACAACATTGCGTCAGCATCAAGACTATTAATTGACATGACATGTTTTGTTAAGTTAAGTTATTCAATGTTTAGATTAATAAGAGTTAGATCGTCATTAAAAGGGTCATTGTTAGTTATACGTGGACCAAACTTTAGTGACTTGTTAGTGGAAATTTCATTATCACATCTACGTAAAAGGAGGCTTCTTTCTTTTCGCCTTTGAATTTCTTCTAGACCTAGGAAAACACCAGTCTCTCCATCAATGATTGGAGGAAGGAACTCTTCCTCTGCTTCAGGGATATCAATATTGTTTGGAGTAGTGTTATAATGTTTTTTGGGTGCTGATGTATCTACAAACAAGTGAATCACATCTATTTCAATGTCCTCAGTGGTGATAGATAGATCATCCCACTTATAATCATGAGAGTTAGTGACTTCATCATCAGACCAATTTAATAATTCTACAATAGTTATCTGATGTACATGATTAGCCACCTGTGGATCAAAGTGTGGTAAATCAAGCACATGTGTTATTGTGACTAACTTCCCCTAGTTAGGATGTGAATCCTATTATTGAGATGTGTCTTTAGTAGCTGTTGCATCAATGGTACCTCTTGATCATCTTCTATTGTGTCTCCTACCTCTTGAATAGGAGCCTGTGGTAATAAAGGGATGCAAATGTCTTGTGGTGTTTCAAAGCTTGGCACATATCGCTCTCCTTGATATTCAAGACTCTTTGTACCAACATGTAATAATCTTTCATAGGACCATGGTTCTAGTTCTATCTCTTATGTTTCATCACTCCCTTTTTCATAGATCAGACTATCTTTTGAATTAGGTTTGTTAGATTCATTATTAAAACCTAGTCCTATTTTGTCTCTAGTATTTATGAAATCCATGTGTACAGGTTCAATAAGTCCTCTTCCTATGTCACCTAGAGGTCCTTTCCCTTTATATCCCATTTTCTTGAGGAGACCATATCCTTTCCCATACTTCTCTAGGGATATTTCCACATGTTTTACCTCAGCCTCCTTTGGTTCTCCTTTGTAAAGCTAGGCCAAGACTACATGTTCTTTTGTGTTATCTAAATAAGATGTGGATGCCTTAACCATGCCAGTTACTTTGTAGATTTTTGGAATTTGAAATGCAGTAGGTGTGAATGATGAGGAAGGTTTTCCATAGGATCTTGGTGATACTAGGAGCTCTGTTAATGACAGGGTCATGTACAGCTTGTATTCTCCCATACATGTTTCTTCAATTTTTAAGGTTTTCCCAAAGCTTTTCATAACCATGTCTTTGGTAGTCTCAGGAGCAATCTCATCTGTAGCCTCTTTATTATGTGAGACCATACTACCTGCCTTGATATTGTTGTAAGTATAATTGGCATTGGAAGGAATTGTTACTTCTACCCCATTATGCGGGAACTTGATACATTGGTGGAAATTAGAGGGTACAACTTGCATTTCATGAATCTAGGGTCTCCCCAACAGTATGTTGTAAGCCAAGGGTAGATCCAGAACTTGACATATGACATTCCTTTCAACCGGTCTGACTCTAATGGGTAGAACAATAGACCTTTAGAGGATCTTTCTTCCTCATCATAAGCTTTGATAGAGATTTTTCTTCTAGGGTCAATGGTCTATTCTGAAAGACCCAGTTTCATGATCAGATTAAGGGTACATGTATTTAATCATGTGCCTCCATATATCAATACACGTCTAACATAGGATTTATGAATGAGGACTTTGAAATGAAGGGGTTGATTGTGTGGATGTGTTAATGATTTATCATCATCTTCATAAAAGGAGAGGTAATATGGTGCTAAGATGTGATTAACCATTTCTTGGAATTTGTCTATATCAAGGTCCTTTGGGACATTTGTGGCATGTAGGGCTTGTTCCAGGATTTCCCTATGCACTGTGGAGATTTTAAGCAACTCAAAAATAGAAATTTTAGCAGAGGTTCGTTGCAATTGGTCCACCAAGTTATACTTTGCTGTAAGAATGGTAACAATTTGTTTCATTGTTGTTGGTTTGGGGATAGTAACAATAGGAACCTTGGACATTGATGCTAGTTTTGGTGAGGAATTGGGTCCTTTGATCGTGACTTGTGCTTGACTTTGGGTCACCGCATTGGATTGTGAAGAGGTGCTTTGAACACATTTAATAGTGACTACATTAAGTGATTTATTTTTAATGTCTAGCATGTTGATCACATTATCATTTTTAGAGTAGGCGTAGTTCACTTCATTTCCTTTTCCTTTAGATGCTTCTTGTTTCTCGTAATTAGGGAACAGTTTTTTAAATGTTGTATGATCTTAGTTAGTGGCGTGTCCTTCCACTTTGATCTTGCCTCCTTCAATAAGGTCTTGGATAACATGTTTGAGTTTAAGACAGTTTTTAGTCTTATGTCCTTTGTTTTTATGAAAGACACAGTAAGAATTGTCATCCCACCACCTTGGTTTGACTTTTGGTTCCAATGGTTTGGAATCTAGGATTGTAAGAACTTTGTTGTCTAATAGTTTCTTTAAAACAGTCTCGAGAGGTTCTCCCAAAGGAGTGAATGTTCTTTGAGGCTTGGAGATCCATGGCCAACCCTTGCTATTATCATTGTTTGCTTTGGGTATGCGGGTCGTTATCTTAGCATCTTTGCTTGCTTGCATGTTGTTAGTTAGATTGAACACCTTAGGTTTAGGGTTAATATTGGATGTGTCTACTACTCCATCGTTGACAACATTTTGATTTTTCTTCCACCATTTAGGTTTGGAGTTGGAGTTGTTAGATTTGTTTTCACTTTGAAGAGTGATCTCCCCCTTTTTGACCATAACTTCTTCAATACAGATGACATTTTTTATCATCCTGTCGAAGCTAGGGGAGTCTTGCATTTGAAATGCGTAGTTCAACTCAGGTACCAAGTTATTAACAAAGATTTCCATTTTCTTAGATTTGGGAATAGCTCGTGAATACCACGCAAAGATTTTCCTCCACCTTTGTAGAAAGTGTGTAAAGAAAAGATTTTTCCAGTCTTTTGTTTAGTGTTGCATAGATCCATCATAGTCACATCATGTTGTATATTATAGGAGTAATGTTGAATAAATTGTTGAATAAACTCCTAAATTTTTTTTACGTTAGGTGTAAGCTTTGAGAACCACTCCATGACGTTACCTCCTAGACTTCTAGGAAAGAGCCGCATGAGGTAGGTAGGTTTATGCATGTATTCTATGCTCAAAGCACATAATTCTCTCATGTGGTCATGTGGGTCGGTCTCTCCCGTATATTTGTCATATTTTGGCCTTTCCATGTTAGGAGGAAATGGGACCATAGTAATACTCTTGTCAAAAGGAAATGGACAAATTAAGTCCAAAGAGTATTTCATCTTGGGTTTAGCCTTCTCCTATTTGAGAGTCGTAAGCTCTATTTGCATCAAGGTAAGTTATTTGGTGAGAATAGATATAGGAGTGGACACCTCCTTTTCTCTTAGTTGCTCCCCATCATAATCCTTGGGTAACTTTACGCGAGTGGATGCTAAATGGACAAAATATTTCTCTTCATCTTCGCCAATCATCTTTTCCATTATCTTTTGGAACTTCTTGCTTTGTTTGAATTTATCATATTCTTCTTCAGTGATGTCTTCCTCACTGCCTGACTCAAACAAAGGATGGTCAAAGTGTGGTTCTTCTTCCTCATCGCTATCTCCATGCTTTTGGTTTTTATCATTTTTGTAGTCCTCAAAATCCTTACTCCATTCATGAGTGGTTCTTTCCATTTCTTGAGAGTCTAAATCAAACAGGGAACCACGAGATGTTTCTCCTTGTTGAAAGTTTAGTGATCTTGGAGGTACTTCTAATTCGTTAGAAGTGTACTTGTTGTGTTTAGTGTTAACCATGTATTTGGATCTCAACTTTGTCAAAGTTTCCTGATAGTGTCAAGTAGAGTCCCAAATTGTTCAAGTGAGTGTGTCTAGGTGGAAGTGTCATTTGTGTTTTGGTGAAAGTACATGATTCTAGCATCAAAGGGTTAGAATGCCCTGATAGTGAGTTGGGAATCAAGTTGTTTTGAATAGTGGATAGAACACACGTATTGATACTGATTGTGAAAAATAGACAGGACATGCAAGGTAGATGTTTGAAAAAATATTTTGACATAGCAAAAGGGAGACCAGAAAAAGCAACAGGGACAGACTAATGAGCAAAAAGGATATCCAAAAAAATTGACTTTCTCTGAGAGACCACTATGCAAGTGCCCACTGTCCTAGATGTGACACTCTATATGCAAATTTTTGCAGAACCAGATGTGAGCCTAAGCATACAAGATGTGACCTTTTCCCCTAAAAATGATGCAAGATTTACCAGATGCAATGTAGTATTCTGCATGTGAGTTTGAACACCAGATGTAAGACAGGATTGACCAAAAATGACTGTGTGCTTTTCAGGAAATTTGATGTTTGATTTGTCTTAAATTTTGTGCAAATTTTTTTGATAATATGTTGTTTTTGAGTCTTTCTAATGAGTGATAATGTCAGTATGTAGCCAAAGGACTAATTTTTGTTGCTTGTTTGGATGATTTATCTTGTTAGTGAAATTTCATATACGTCAAGCAGAGTTGCATTGTTAGGGGTAAACAGACACATTCCTACACCCTTTTGTCTAGGTAGAAGATGAAAATACTTGCTTGTTGAATTAGGTACACACTCAAATGCTAATCAGAATACAACCATGACCAAGCACACAATCGCTCCAGTCATGATGTTGTATTAGCCGACTCCAAATTCAAGTGAGGGCACGATATGATGAGTATCTTGGGGCAATTAATTTTTGCCTTGCACAAGGATTATCACCCTTTCAGAGAGTAATCAGGTATTTTTGTCTATGAAGTTCATTTTTTATGATGGGGCAATCCATTCAAAACTGTCTCCCATAGAATTGCACAAGGAAAAATTGAGGTGTATAGCCCTATGAGTACTCGAATATGTGTAGTCTCACAAGCAAGATTCAAGAGGCTAAGCTCTACACATACCTAAGCATGTTCAAGGAATGATGTCAAAATTCTAGGAACAAAACTTTTTCTGTCTTTCAAGTCTTTGGCCTACGAGGAAGCAATTATTTATAGTGAGTTGGAAGGGTTGGCGTAAAACCTGTCCTCACTTGGGTCATTCCCGGGAGATTTTTTCCTCAACCGGAAGGCCCTCTACTGTTAAATAAGCATACAAAGGATTGGCGAGCTTAGGATTTCTAGATTTATGATTCTTCAAAAGAAGAAGACCATACTCTCCTAGTCCATTCCGTTTTCTCCCAAAAACAATTTCAATCAAATAGTTCCTTCTTTCAAGCAATGTTGTGCCTGATTAAGATGTTCCTATTTTATGAAAATAGGATGCGTGAAAGCAAATTTGTTTTTTTCAATTTCCCCAAAGTTAGATGATTTTCTTGTTCAATTTATGATCCAAAATTTAGACAATGAGATTTGCTTGTTCAATTACCCACAATGTTAAGTGATTTGTGTTGTTCAATTTCATATCCCAAAATGAATTAAACGATGTAACTTGTTCAGTTATCCCACAAGATTTAGTGATTTGCTTGTTCAATTACTGATTCCAAAAATGAATTAAAGTGAGTTTGTTTGTCCATTTATCTCCAAATTCCCTTCAAGTTTTAAATCAATGTTTGATTTTCTGATTTTCCTTTAAAGGAAAAGAGCATACTTATCTAATTGATTCAACAAATGAGAAGAAAATGTGTTTAGTTTTAAATATAAAATGAAATAGAGTTCAAGATAAAAACCACAAGTTAGTATCCTTTTTCCCCGCTCTTTCAGCTCTGATAGTAATCTGTAAACACAAGTTAGGCTATGAAAAAGACCAAAGACAATAAACACGCAAATGTTAATGGTTAGATTCTTCAATTTTCAACAACAGAAACCAGTTGCGAGCCTATATTTACCAGATGCAATTCGGAATCTCGGATGTGATGAAATGTCGACCAGATGCGAGCCTTTACCAGAAATGACCCAGGGAATCCAGGATGCGAGCCTAGATTCTACAATGCGAGGGTGTATCCCGGATGCAAGCCTTTATCACCAAAAATGAGCCTGTACCTGAAACTTGTGAGGAAAAATTAGTGAAAAATGGATGCAAAATGGGGCAAAGTTTGAAATTGGACCCCATAGTGGGCACCAGAAATGTGTGTGTGAAATAGGGCACCTGTTACCTGCGACACAACAATTCAATAGATCATTGTGTTGGTGAAAATAGGGTTAGTAAAGCATGTAAATCCACTAAAATAATTCTATTTCTTTCTAACTAGGAGGAGTGTGAAAAATAACATAATAGCCCTCAGATTATGCCTTTTTCAGTGACATATACAACCTAGCATGAAAGATTCAATTAAAAATATGAAAGATATCCAATAAACATGCATTCTAGCTCCAAAAATCAAGATTATAACAATGCATAGACATGGAAGCTAAAATGTAATATGAATCTATGTAAATTTTAACAGCATAACAATGCTTTTCAAATCTAAAATTAAGGGTCATTTGAGCTCAAAAACTCACTTTATTTATAGGAAAAAATGAGGAGAGAGAGGGGGACAAGGTTCATTAATGGAGGTGTAAAAACCATTAATAAGGTGCAAGAGACATAAATGCCAAAGGCATTCATGAGGCATGGACTTGAGGAATCTCCATTAACAATGCATTAATGAGAGCATTCAAGAGGCATGGTGAGGGGTGTAAGTCCAAGCTTGAGAAAGTGGACTTAGAGGGAGTCAAGATTGAAAAAGTTGACTTTCTCAAGTGGGTTGAGTTCCTAATCAAAAATTTAAGAATGTGACATCATTAGGAAGTGGGTTAGGATATGATTATGATTAGGATTAGATCACTTAGCATGGGGGGAATAGGTTGGGATGAGTTTGAACCTAGGGTTAAGGTAGTTGAGATAGGTTAGGTTAGGGGTTAAGATAAATATTAATTAAATAAATTATAATTAATATATTCATTCAAAAATAGGAATATTAATTATTTAAGTCTTTTATTTATTTAAATAATTAATTAGGACTATAGCCAATTAATAAGATTAATTTAGGCTAGAAGATAGGATTTGCAAGTTATTAGATATAATAGGGATTTATTTAATTCCTTTTAAATTAATTACCTTAGCCAGGTATTGATTTGAATTGATTTGTATAAAATTGATTGGTTTTGATTGGTTAAGGTGATTAATAAAATTTAGTGATTAGATCACTTAGGAGATTAAATCTGATTTGAATGAATTATGCAAGTTGATCGAAGAGTTGTCTGGACATAATTGGGGGTATGATCACACTTAGGGAAAATAGGGTCTATAGTCAGAGTAGACCAAATCTAGGTGGTTATAGGTGTATGACCATACCAAAACTCATAGGGTGTCTTCTTTGTATCCTTCTTCAATTGTACTTTGTTTAAGGTGTAGACAACAATACTGACAGCTTCCCTCCAGAAAATTTGAGTGATGCTCTTCTCAATCATCAATGTTCTTGCACAAACAACAATTGATCTATTTCTCCTTTCAGCAATTCCATTTTGATGTGGTGTTCTTGGTGCAAAAACCTATTGTTGTCAATCAGGATTGCGCCTATAGCTCGATGCAGAATCTAGCCACCCTGTTGAAACATGGAAACATTCTCCTAGGTGGATGAGAGAATGAATCTCTAGATTCTAGGTTGGTTCCTATTGTATTTGGAATATAACCTAATAATGAATCTTTATGGTTTTGGGGAAAAGGAGAAAGAGAAATTGGAAAATAAAAGAAAAGACTAATTAGGAAAGGTGATACACCAAAGATGAATGTAGATTTATTAGAATTTGCAAGACTGAGCTTATAAAACACACATTACTAAATTCTGTTATTGCTTTCACTTCTCAATACCTAGGATAGTTCAAAATTCCTTATTAGGGTTTGGTACCACTAATAGCAGGAATTCAACCAACAAACATATAACTCTCTACAAAAGGTCAACTCTTTAAACCTAGAATAGGAATTTGTATCAATTCACTAATCTATGTTTAAAAATGGATATACACTTAATTGCAGAAAAACTTGAAAAGGATAAATGCAACAAAACTTAGAAAATATGTGAATGAAAAGCCAGCTTTATTATCTCCAAAATCTGCAAGAATGGATACAAAATGTATAAAAAGGGGTATAGGAACAAACTGTTTACTAAAAGCCTCTTCTCACCCACTTTCGAACCCTTTACAATGAATAAGAAGTTCCAATATATATCCTCCAAGGCCTATTTCGAAAATGAAATATCCCCCCTAAAAGGTGCTCTAAATAGATAGATACCCCTAAATTTTAGGCCCAAATTGATGCCAACAAATATAGCTCCAACAAAAACTCTCCATGATTTTAGAATCCCTAATTTTAAGGCATAGGTAATGCCAAAAAATTAAGCCCTTAAGGCTAATATCAAAAATGACACCCCCTCTCCTAAAATCTCTCTTCAAAACATCATATCCCTAAATCTAAGGCATGACTAATGCCCTAAACCTAGCCCACCAAAAATTCTCATAAAGTTGATATTTTTTTATTTACATCTTTTTTAATATATCAATATGTTAAAAACCCCTCCACTGATATAAAAATGATCACATTAATGTTTGGTATTTAAAACATCACCAACATATAACAAAAACTACACATATCCTAACCCCCATAAAAAAAAAAACCTAACCCTATCAAACCCGACACCATATCCTATGTTCAACATGAACCCTTTCAAACAATAAAATATTGCTATGGTATGTGATGAGGGTGTTGTGGCATCATGATAGAGTCCTCATATACTGCAGTTCGACAGAGGTTTTTACTCCACTCTCACAGCAGACTCCAAATCTTATTCAACTTTTGGAAAGGCATTAGTTTTTTTTTTTGTATCTGTAGCTTTGGAGAAAAGAAGTTAGGGTTTCTTTGTTGTTGGGTGCCGCCATACTGGGGATTTCTGCAATTTCTTACTATTTTCTTGGCTTCCCTTCTTTTACCATGCAATCTGGAGTCTCTTCTGTGTTTGATGTGTGAGCTGGAAGTTACATTGTGATCTGAGGGTTGTAATAGAGTATTATGAAGCCTTTCATCTGCAGTTTTGAGTTTGAAATCAGCTACATACTGTTGTCTTCTTTTTTTTTGTTATGATCTAAACTGTAACTCATTTTGAGACTCCTCTCTATATCATGGACTCCAATGTTCTTTGTTATGCCATGGATAATGGTGTTTCTGTATGAACTCGGCCATCTTTGAACTTGTGAACCTGGTTTGCACTTTTACTTTGCCTGGAGTTTGATGCCGCCATGCTGAGAACCTCGCCTCTTCATTATAGGTGAAATTTTGAGTGAGAAGAGCTTGGGCTCTCTACACTTTTCCCACCGCGGGTTTTAACTATTCTTGAATCTACTTTTTTTGCATGTTCTTTGGTAAGAAGCTCGGGTGTATTGCAGTTGGCTCAGGCTAATCTAGAAATGGGTGTTTCATTCCATAGAGTATGGCATTTTTGCATGCATTTTCTGTCGAACTCAAGCTCCTCATTGAAGTGAACTCAGGTTCAAAGATAATTTGTTCTTTCTTTTACTTATTCTTTTGCATCTTTAATTGGAATAACTGATGTAAATGATTCTTTGGAAATTAATCTGTACCTTTACAAGAAACTCTCTTTCTTTGAAAATAATTTTGGGTTCTACATCTTTACTCTCCGCCAACTCCATGTTTGCATGCAGTAAAATTTCATTTTTCCATGATTTCTTGTTTAGAAGAAGTCATAAAAGCTGTATGCAGTCTTTATTGTATGGAGACCATGCTGTTATACTGTAGGTTGTCATTACATGCTATCCTCTTTGTTCAAATCTGTTGTTATCATTTTTCATGCATGCTATGGATAATGTAACCATTAATGTCAATGAATTGACTCTTCAATGTGTTTGATATTGCTGTTATAATACATAAAATATGTTGTCCTCTTTCATTGAAGATGCTGACAATGATTATCCTATTGGAACCCTCTCTCTTTGTTGAAAACGAGTTGCTCTCTATTGTATAATGTCACCCTTATATGTTTTGAACATTACTACTGGATTTTATTCTGTTGTTGACTTGGCTCTTACCTGTTGTTTGTTAGCAACAATGAACATCACGCTTATGCACTATCATTTTACTATTTGTAAACATGTCATAATATATAGAATTTAGCATAAATCTGGAACTCCACCATGTGTTGAGACTGTAACCCAGTTGATATTGTGACTCCTTCATTCAAGGTCTCTCTTAAAGCACGATAATAACATCATAAAACATAAAAAATCCTCTTTATATTGAGGCCTGTGAGCATTTCTTTGAGCTGAGAAATATTTATATGTTTTCCATGTATCAGTTGCTTCCACCTTGTGCTTTGTCTGAATACTTTAAATATGTAGTTTCTTTGTGTAGAAAATAGAAGTTAACATCATGTAAACACACTATAGTAATGTTACTTCTATATGTGCATATAAAAACATCACTGTACTCCCATTTTTTTGATTTCAATCTATCATTTATTTCATTTACTGCACTTCTGTTTTCATATGCACCTTTAGCAGCATCTCTGTATGAACTGTATTCTCCCATGTATATGCACATTAATTTTTTGCAAAAAAGGTAGATCACAGTGACATGTACCTTTTATATACTTAAACAACACCATCATTTGATTTTCTATATATATGCACTATTTTCAAAAACTGCATCTTCATATGCACACAACTCACATTGATATTACTATAGTTTAATCATTTTCTTGCACATACTTTAGATTGCTCTTATTACTTGCATAGTTTGAACATTGGTGCATGTTTATGAGGTTCAAGCATGGGATTGTGACACTCATAAACTACTTTTAAATACAAAAAAGGGTTTCATAAAGATATGTCTTTTTGATGTTATTATTCTGTCAATGTAAATGCATAACTTTCTACTGCATTGATATCATCGGTTAATATGCAGTTCAGGGAGTATGGCTGATGTATGGTGTTCTTTAGTGAGCTATGTATTGCTTAGATCTAATTGGATCTAACATATTTTCCTCCATGATGATGCAGAAAACAAGACCAACATAAGACCTAGGATGCAGGACGGACAGAGACAAGACCAAGGCATGAAGACTTCAGATGATGCAGAAGAACAACTCCAAAAACTAGAAGACCTCTTAAAGGCAATACATAGATCCCTAGACTTCATCATGCTTCACTCTTACTTTCTTTTCTGCATATGTCCTCTAAGTTTTAGTATGCAAGATGTAACCTTGAAGGAACACTTGTCTAATACATTCAGTTTGAATGCACAATGTAATGATCATTTATGAATTTGAAAGTTTGAAACTAATCAATACTTAGAGTACAATTGTAAATTTGATAATATGAATGTAATAGCAATGTATGCATCTTTATTAGTTGAACAGTAATGTTAAAGAGACGTATCTTTATGGAAATCTTTACTGTTTCTGATTTCTATCCCGCATGTGAAAAATTTGGGTAACAATTCTGGCGACCTCTGATGGATGTCTGCCTGTTTCACATTGGGACCAGTAGCCTAAAACAGTCCATTGGGCATTGATTTTTGTCAATCACCTATGGAAACCCTAAACCTAGCCTGTGGATATAAGAAAACTGTTTCCCAATGATTGTGTGTATGTTTATGATTTGTGGTAGTGAAGCAAAAAAACTTCATTATCACAAATTGTAAATGTATTCTTGATCATTGAGGAATGATCTCCTTGTATTTGCAGATTTTGACATCAACCTTGGAAGACCTTGAATCTTGGAGACTTATTGAAAACTGGGAAAACTAAAGTAAAACTAACCTAATTGTGCTTGACAACACTTAGGGAAACTGGAAAACTAACCTACCCTAACCTAAACAGCCACAAACTTTGCTAAACAAAACCATTTACTGGTTCATTGAAATGTTTTCCTTTTATCTTCAAATTGTAATGATGCACATGCTTATTGGAAAATAAAAGATAACAGAAAAATGAAGCATATACAACCAGCTCATGCAACCTTTCAAGAAGAGAGGAAGTGTTTTGACTTACTTTGCTCTGCTGGTGGAAGAATTATGAATCAACATGCTGTACTAGATCTTCTTCATCAACCTCCTGACAATCATGAGTTTTTGTAAATGAGGACTCTTCTCTTCTCTCCAACAGGGACATATACCGGATTGGAAAACCTCTTGAGAGTATGAATCTAGAGCCTTCCTTGTTGGTTTCTTTACTTTCCTTTGGTTCCTCATGGCTATCCTGCATCATTAGAAGCCATGTGAGCTCCTCCTCCATGATTAAAGGGTCATCTTCTTCTGTCAATTCAGCTAGGAACTCATCAAAACTATTGATCTACTGGGAATCAGGAGCACTTGGTTCTAGCTTGCATTCCTGATGTGGTCGATTGTCATACTCTTCGTTTGAATAACTTGGCTCAATCTAAAATCTCTGCATGGTATTTTTTCCGACCTTGTTGATGCTTTCACACATGATCAAATCATCCAAAACTATAACTTCTTCTTGCTGTCCTTCAACTGATATGGCTATGATCTAATTTTCATCTTCTTCCTCACTCACGAAAACTGGAAGTTCATCAAATAAATTGGGAGAAATATGAAAATTACCAACCTCTTTATCCTTAAGAACCTAAATCTATGTACATGTTGCCTCTTCTATCTCTGATAACATATCTTTATATTGTTGTTGATCACAACTTTCCAAATCTGTTAACTCACATACATTTTCCTTATTGACAAAACATGAAATTTCTTTAAATGAATCAGATGAGCTCTCTTGAGTGAGCTTTTTATAAGGCTACAATTGCTTTATAATAGGTTTTTGTGCTAGAAGGATATCACTAAAAATTGGGAATGAAAGCTTAAATGACTCTTCATTTACAGGTTCTTGGAGCACTGGAGTATGCCAACTTGGGACTTTACACTTAAGAGATTTATGAGACTCACCTTGCCTAAAATGTAAGAAGCTTGGAATTCTGCAGTCATAAGCCTTTTGTTCAGCAACTTGTAATCCTAGCTCTGCTTCCTTAGCAACAATTTGACAATCAAGATCCTCTTCAAATTGCTTCTTACGCTGCTCACATAGTTGATCCTCATTTACTTGCTCTTGAATTGGTTGAACAAGCTTGATGGGTTCACAAAACTCCTTATCTTGCTCTTGGGAACTAGTCTTTTGAGTTTCAAGGGAACCTGCAAGAAAAACTTGTGCAATCTATGCATTTCCAAGTGGGCAAGTCTCTTCCTTTGTAGCTGTTAATTTCTCTTCATACTTCTTCTTCTGGGCTTTCAACTTCCTTGTAATTTATTGTTGATGAAGATAAGCCTGATGATTTAAACTCTCTTGCTCATGTATATAATCTTGGTACGAGCATTCTTCTAGCTGTGATTAGATCTCACACTCTCTTTTAACATCATCAATCTGCTTGCCTAATTCCTGTAGTAAAATTTGCAGACCTTCTTGTTCCTTCCTACGGTCTTGCAATTCTTGTTGAAGTTGAAGCTTTTTCAGATTGACGCTCATGATATGCTTGATAATCTAACTGCTCCTATTTGAGATTTTGTGCCCACGATCCCTCTTGTTGGAGGGCCTGCTCATAAGCATGTGCAAAGATGTATTGATTAGGGGCATATTGAACATATTGATAGCCTCCTGATGTATGGTAGCTTGGAGTAAAAATAGGCTTATGATGATATTTATATGGCTGATAATTATCCCATTGAACATTACTTTCATGATAAGGTCGCGAGTATTGCTTCTGCCCACAATAATTTGACATATTTTTTTATGTAATAAGCTAGAAATTTGAGTATAAAAAATGATCTGAAAAATACCGGCACTTGATCTTTTGAAACTAGTAGATCTTTTCCAACAGAGTCACCAGGTGTGTATTTGAATCCTGCCTCCAAAGGCTAAAATAATGATGTTCACACCAAGACAACAATAATAATGAAGCTCTTCATAACTGTGTAGCAGTTTGGGTCCCATCAGGCATGCCAAAAACAATTTTCAATTAGGATTGCGCCTATAGCTGGATGCAGAATCTAGCCATCCTGTTGAAACATGGAAACATTCTCCTAGGTGGACGAGAGAACAAATCTCCAGTTTCTAGGCCGGTTCCTATTGTATTTGGAATATAACCTAATAACGAATCTTTATGGTTTTGGGGAAAAGGAGAAAGAGAAATTGGAAAATAAAAGAAAAGACTAATTAGGAAAGGTTATACACCAAAGATGAATGCAAATTTATCAGAATTTGCAAGACTGAGCTTATAAAACACACACTACTGAATTATGTTATTGCTTTCACTTCTCAATACCTAGGATAGTTCAAAATTCCTTATTAGGGTTTGGTACCACTAATAGCAGGAATTCAACCAACAAATAGATAACTCTCTAAAAAAGGTCAACTCTTTAAACCTAGAATAAGAATTTGTATCAATTCACTAATCTATGTTTAAAAATGGATATACAATTAATTGCAGAAAAACTTGAAAAGGATAAATGCAACAAAACTTAGAAAATATGTGAATGAAAATCCAGCTTTATTATCTCCAAAATATGCAAGAATGGATACAAAATGCATAAAAAAAGGGGGTATAGGAACAAACTGTTCACTAAAAGCCTCTTCTCACCCACTTTCGAACACTTTACAATGAATAAGAAGTTCCAATATATAGCCTCCAAGGCCTATTTCGAAAATGAAATATCCCCCCTAAAAGGTGCTCTAAACAGATAGATACCCCTAAATTTTAGGCCCAAATTGATGCCCACAAATATAGCTCCAACAAAAACTCTCCATGATTTCAGAATCAATAATTTTAAGGCATAGGTAATGCCAAAAAATTAAGCCCTTAAGGCTAATCTCGAAAATGACATCCCCTCTCCTAAATCTCTCTTCAAAACATCATATCCCTAAATCTAAGGCATGACTAATGCCCTAAACCTAGCCCCCAAAAAATTCTCCTAAAGTTGATATTTTTTTATTTACATCTTTTTTAATATATCAATATGTTACAAACCCCTCCACCGATATAAAAATTATCACCTTAATGTTTGGTATTTAAAACATCACCAACATATAATAAAAACTACACATATCCTAACCCCCATAAAAAAACTTAACCCTATCAAACCCGACACCATATCCTATGGTCAACATGACCCCTTTCAAACAATAAAATATTTCTATGGTATGTGATGAGGGTGTCGTGGCATCGTAATAGAGTCCTCGTATACTGCAGTTCGACAGAGGTTTTTATTCCACTCTCACAACGAACTCCAAATCTTATTCAACTTTTGGAAAGGCATTAGTTTTTTTTTTTTTTTGCATCTGTAGCTTTGGAGAAAAGAAGTTAGGGTTTCTTTGTTGTTGGGTGCTGCCATACTGGGGATTTCTGCAATTTCTTACTATTTTCTTGGCTTCCCTGCTTTTACCATGCAATCTAGAGTCTCTTCTGTGTTTGATGTGTGAGCTGGAAGTTACATTGTGATATGAGGGTTGTAATGGAGTATTCTAAAGCCTTTCATCTGCGGTTTTGAGTTTAAAATCAGCTACATACTATTGTTTTTTTTTTTTTTTGTTATGATCTAAACTGTAACTCATTTTGATACTCCTCTCTATATCGTGGACTCCAGTGTTTTTTGTTATGCCATGGATAATGGTGTTTCCGTATGAACTTGGACATCTCTACACTTGTGAACTTGGTCTGCTCTTGTACTTTGACTAGAGTTTGATGCCGCCATGCTAAGAACCTTGCCTCTTCATTATATGTGATGTTTTGAGTTAGAAGAGCTCAGGCTATATACACTTTTCCCACCGCATGTTTTAACTATTCTTAAATCTTCCATAATATATGGCACTTTGTTTCTGCATGTTCTTTGGTAAGAAGCTCAGGCTTAGTGCAGTTGTCTTAGGCTAATCTAGAAATGGGTGTTTCATGCCATAGATTATGGCATTTTTGCAAGCATTTTCTGTCAAACTCAAGCTCCTCACTGAAGTGAACTCAGGTTCAAAGATAAGTTGTTCTCTCTTTTACTCATTCTTTTGCATCTTTAATTGGAATAACTGATGTAAACGATTATTTGGAAGTTAATCTACACCTTTACAAGAAACTCTCTTTCTTTGAAAATAATTTTGGGTTCTACATCTTTACTCTCCGCCAACTCCATGTTTGCATGCAGTAAAATTTCATTTTTCCATGATTTCTTGTTTAGAAGAAGTCATAAAAGTTGTCTGCAGTCTTTATTGTATGGAGACCATACTGTTATACTGTAGGTTGTCATTACATGTTGTCCTCTTTTTTTAAATCTATTGTTATCATTTTTCATGCATGCTATGGATAATTTAACCATTAATGTCAATGAATCAACTCTTCAATGTGTTTGATATTGCTATTATAATACATGAAATATGTTGTCCTCTTTCATTGAACATGCTGACAGTGATTATCCTGTTGGAACCCTCTCTCTTTGTTGAAAATGAGTTAATCTCTACTGTATAATGTCACCCTTATATGCTTTGAACATTACTACTGGATTTTAATCTGCTATTGACTTGGCTCTTACCTGCTGTCTGTTAGCAACAATGAACATCACGCTTATGCACTATCATTTTACTGTTTGTAAACATGTCATAATATATGGAATTTAGCATAAATCTGGAACTCCACCTTGTGTTGAGACTGTAACCCAGCTGATATTGTGACTCTTTCATTCAATATCTCTCTTAAAGCATGATAATAACATCATAAAACATAAAACATCCTCTTTCTATTGAGGCCTATGAGCATTTCTTTGAGCTGAGAAATATTTATATGTTTGCCATGCATCAATTTCTTCCACCTTGTGCTTTGTCTGTATTGATCACTATCTGAATACTTTAAATATGCAGTTTCTTTGTGTAGACAATAGAAGTTAACAGCATGTAAACACACTATAGTAATGTTACTTCTATATATGCATATAACAGCATCACTGTACTCCCATTTTTTTTTATTGCAATCCATCATTTATTTCCTTTGCTTCACATCTCTTTTCATATGCACCTTTAGCAGCATCTCTATATGAACTGTATTCTCCGCTGTATATGCATATTACTCTTTTTCAAAAAAGGTAGATCACAGTGACATGTACCTTTTATATACTTAAACATCACCATCATTTGATTTTCTATATATATGCACTATTTTCAAAAACTGCATCTTCATATGCACACAACTCACATTGATATTACTATAGTTTAATCATTTTCTTCCACATACTTTAGATTTCTCTTATTACTTGCATAGTTTGAACATTGGCGCATGTTTATGAGGTTTGAGCATAGGCTCATGACACTCATAAACAACTTTTAAATACAACAAAGGGTTTCATAAAGATATGTCTTTTTGATGTTATTATTCTGTCAATGTAAATGCATAAATTTCTACTGCATTTATATCATCGATTAATATGCAGTTCAGGGAGTATGACTGATGTATGGTGTTCTTTAGTGAGCTATGTATTTCTTAGATCTAATTGGATCTAACATCTTTTCCTCCATGATGATGCAGGAAACAGGACCAACATAGGACCTAGGATGTAGGATAGACAGAGACAAGACCAAGGCATGAAGACTTCAGATGATGCAGAAGAACAACTCCAGAAACTAGAAGACCTCTTAAAGGCAATACATAGATCCCTAGAATTAATCATGCTTCTCTCTTACTTTATTTTCTACATATGTCCTCTAATTTTTAGTATGCAAGATGTAACCTTGAAGGAACACTTGTCTAATACATTCAGTTTGAATGCACAATGTAATGATCTTTTATGAATTTGAAAGTTTGAAACTGATCAATACTTAGAGTACAATTGCAAATTTGATAATATGAATGTAATAGCAATGTATGCATCTTTATTAGCTGAACAGTAATGTTAAAGAGACGTATCTTTATGCAAATTCTTACTGTTTTTGATTTCTATCCCGCATGTGAAAGATTTGGGTAACACCTATCTTTTAAATCCATGCTCATTACAATAGTTAGTGAATTCATCTGAAGTAAATTCCCCTCCTATATCTTACCTTAAGCATTTCAATTTCTTTTCACTTTGTTTTTCTACCATTTCCTTATACCATTTAAACATCTTAAATGCTTCTGATTTATCTTTTAAGAACATGACTATCATCATTCTAGAATAATCATCAACAAAGAGAATAAAATACATATCTCCATAGTAGCTCTTTGTCCTCATGGGTCCACATAGATCTTATGGACTAATTCTAGAATTGCATTAGATGTATGGGTTTCACTCTTGAAACTAGACTTTGTCATCTTACCTTTTTGACAATTCTTGCACATGATATGCTCAGGCTTAGTCATGCTCGATAAGCCTCTAACATTCCTTTCGTTGCTTATCTTTACCATGTTGTCAAAATTTACATTATACAATCTTTTGTGCCACAACCATATGTCTTCGTTTCTAGCCATTAAAAAAGTGGTGTTAGTGTCATCAAGATAGAAAAGGTTACCTTTTGTCTGCTCACCGGTTCCAATCAACCTTCCTAATTCATTGTAGATCTTTGCCTTATTATTTTCAAATGTCACTCGATGACCTATATTATTCAGCTGTGAAACACTTAACAAATTATAATTCAATCCTTTTACCTAGTAAGAATTTTCACATTTGATCAGGTTATTCAACATTATAGTTCCTTTACCTTCAACTAGACAAGGTGTATCATTTCTCATTCTTACTGAACCACCATTATAGTATTCAAAAGTCTCAAACTTTTGTTTCAGCCACTATCTATGACATCATTCTTACTAACTTTAGATATGAGTGCAGTTTCTACATACCTTTCTTCTTCTTCATTTGAATCATCATTAATGGCTACAAATACCATCTCAATGTCTTCTTCTGATTTGGTGTCAGTGTCATTAGCTCTGTTCTCAGCTAGGTAGAAAGCCTTCTTCCCTTTGTCCTTGTATTCTTGGGTATCTCTTTTGTTAGATTGTTAGTTGCTTTGGTAATCTCTATTATCACCTCTATCAAACTTCTTCTTATATGATCTGTCATTTCCTCTGTCATCTTTTCTTCTATTTTGACATCTTGCAGCAAAGTGTCCAACCTCTTTACAATTGAAACATACAAGTGGTAATTTACCTTTGTATCTACCTTTTCCTCTCTACAATCTTCTTTCCATTAGTGCTTCAATCTCATCAAGTCCTTGATCCTCATTATCACTTTCACTATATTTCTAATAGCATGTCTATGAATTGAGTTACCTATATTTAAAGAAGATTTGAATGCAGATTTTATAGATGGTAAGACACTATTATCAAAGTTATTCATCTCAAATGAAATCAGTCTACCAATTAGACTATCTAGAGTAACTGTATTGTTTGCAACTGCTCTCATTTCTTGAATAGAAGAAACCCTAATATCATATACAGGCAGTAAGGTTCTTAAGATTTTACTTACCATTGTATCCTCTTCAAGTACACCTCCAACTCCTCAAATAACATTGAGTACCTCTTTAATTTTGTAGCTATACTGAGTGATATTTTTTTTACCTTCTTTCATCCTTAGGTCATCAAACCTCCCTCTTAGGCTTTCTACCTTGGCTCTTAGTATATTAGCATCTCCTCCATGTACCAGCTTCAACTTATCCCACATTTTCTTTGCAGAGGTCTAGGTTTTGACATCTTCAAACTCAGCATTGGAGAGTGATGAGGCAAGTTCTATCATCATGCAATTATGCTCATTCTTCACTCTTAATTTCTCAAGAGTGTGAGGTCCTATAGGCAACACTTATTCAATATCAAGGTATTGAGTAACATCATTTCCAATACCTGATAGGTGGATTCTTATTCTACTTTCCCATGATGCAAAGTTGTCTTTATTCAACTTGGGCACATCTCGTCTATTTATCTTGTAATCTTTTGCTTGAGCTGTTAAACTCCCTTTCTAAGCATACAAGGTCTGATACCAATTGTTAGTAATAACTAAGAGGGGGGGGGGTGAATCAGCGGCCTAAAAAATATTAAAATTAATCAACCCAAAAACTTAGTACCATAATATTAAGCCTCTATTTATCTTCAGTCCTATAAGATGAATGCCTTCAAATATACTTATCAAATTACTACTGCTCGGAATGCTTTGTTAAACCTTATTCTGTATGTTTACTGAATAGCAGTGTGTTAATTTACCAAAAAAAAGTAAATTACTTAGAGTATACCGATCAATCCAGATTAGCAATGTGTAGTGCAAAACACTAAAGTAATGACTCATAAACACATTGACACATGGATTTTTAACGTGGAAACCATGTTAAGGGAAAAACCACTTGGGACCGGTAACCCAAAATTTTCACTCTTCTAAAGTGAGCTCGGTGAAGAGCCAACCCTAATAAAGGTTACAAACACACTGTTAGGTGTGACCTTGTTAGAGGATTTAAAAGTTCAATCTGTCACTTGATATTGGGCATTTCTATGCTACCTTCCTTGATCAAACACTCTCTTGGCCTATCAATAGGTATCTGGAATCTCATGCTATCTTCATGATCAAATTTTTTGATACTCCTTGGGATGTATCTCAATATTGAAAGGATCTTTAAATCCTGTTTGGTTAAGAGACTTTCTAAATCAATGGTTAACATCCTCCTCAACACAGTTAATTGGTTGACCAATATTAGTGGCTGCCTCATGCAACCAATCAGGTACTGTAGCTAGAGTCTGTAAGATCAACCCTTGTGCAACACTCTCTCCACCATTTTCGGTTGGCTTGTCATGGTTTGGTGGGTGCTCTTGGTTGGCTAGGTGCACTTGGAAAGTTGCATGTGGTGGTTCCCTTTGATTGTGCAATCACTGTACAGTGCAACAAAACTAAATAATCAACTCGATTAACACTGAGTTTCTTTAATGCCCGACCATGACTAAATTGCCCGAGTGACTCGGTCAAAACTGAACATCTTCAATACCTGAATGATCTCGGTCAACGCTAAAAACTCTTTCCATTCACCAACTGTGCTTGGTTTGAATGTGGACATTTGTGTAACATCATGACATAAGTGTATATGCATGTGTAACATCAATGACAATACACAATTGAATAATTTTCTTCAACAATTTGTTTTTAATGTTGTTCCCATCTATTTAATGTCAATCCAAAAAGCACCTAAAATTGTATTATTCAAATTCAATCAACCTTAAAAGCCTTCTTATGGAATGAAAATGTTGGAACAAAATAGAAGATTGGTCTGTTAGCCTGGGACAAAGTTTGCATCCCCAAAGAGCATTGTGGGGCAGGTTTCAGAGACAGATAAACAAAATAAGGCTTTGGGAGAAAACCTTCTTTGGAAGACAATTTTTTACTATCTCGCTTCTGCCTAAAGGTTCCTCATGGAATTTTATGGTCAAATGTAGACCAATAATTCTCGCCCACCTCTCATGGATCATACACAGTGGTCAAAAAGAAAAATTTTGGGAGGAAGTCTGGAACGAGCATCCATCTTTGATATCTATTCATGACTAATCCTTGTTAATTGTGCCCCTCAAGAGTGGAGGGTGTATGTTGATGATCATTTTTATATTGACTTCTTGGGGCCACTGTCGGTCGCCAAATGGAAACCTATGGACTTTTTACCTATTGATTTAGAATTAAAATAGGCATATATGATTAAACTTTAAAAAATACCTTTAGTGTACATGGATTTGGAGGATGAACTTATTTGGATCAAAGCCAAATCTAGTTCTTATTCTTTCAAAGATGGATATAATTTTCTCATCCCTCAAACAATCGAAAACCATTGGCCAACTAAGCTATTCTAGAATAAATCTTGTTTACCAAAGGCTGGTGCCTTTGTTTGGTTGGTTGTTAAGGACAAAATATTGACTGGTATGCAATTGGATAGACTGGGAGTCCCTATTGTTATTCCATGTGTACTATGTGGATTTTTTATGGAATCTCTTGATCTTCTCTTTGTCCACTATCCTTTTGCATCCGACTGTTGGTATTCGTTGTTTTCCAAACTTGGGTGGAATTTAGCATTATGTCCTATCTTAAATTACAATTTCAATCTTGGCCCACAATTTTCACTTCATCTTTTTATGTTTGTATCTGGATTGTAGCTCCATCAATTCTTATTTGGAATGTTTGGCTAGAGAGTAATAACAGAATATTTAGAAAAAAACCTTCCTCTTTATATGATGTCTTTTATCGTATTAAGGAATCTATTTCCCTGAGAATGATAAAAGAAAGCTACCTAAGTGGAAACCTCCTCCTAAATTTAAGTTTAATCTTAATTATGATGGGGCTTCCTGGGGAAATCTAAGAAAACATGGAATTGGAATTGTCATATTGGATCATGAGGGAAACATTGTCAAGGTTGTGTGCAAATGTATAGGAATTGGTACTAACAATAATGTTGAATTTTTGGCCCTCTCTATTGGCTTGGATTTAGCCATCTCTCTTAAGATAAAAGATATCTTCATTGAAGGAGACTCAATTATTACTTTCTATGTTGTGTCTAATAAAAAATTAGTGGTATGGCAGTTGTAATACTTGTAGGACAAGATTTTAGTCTAGTTATAATTCTTCAATTCTTACTTGATTTGTCATTGTTACAGAGAGGTAAATTACATTGTTGAATTCTTGGCTAACAGAGCTACTAATGATCAAGTAACATATTTAGAAATGACTAAAGAATAACTTTCACCCATACATTTTGATGTTTTGGGGAGTGATACCCATTTTCAGGTTTCAAAGAAATAAGTTTTAATTCTCTTATTAGCTCAGTCTGATTTCTTTATGGTTGTTTTGATTGACATGCTATTTGGGGATGAGAGAATCTGGGATTCATGGGGGAATGGTTTACATAACGTATAGGCTTGCCTATTGATCATGTTTTTCATGCCCTTATAAATTCTTGTTCTCTTTTTTTTGCACGGCCTGCCAATTGAACAAGTATTTCTAAAATTTTCTAATGATACTTTTCAATTCTAGTTTTTGATATATTTTTTGAGGGCTCTATTTGAGTATCTAGAATTCAAACCTTCATATATATTTTCCTTTGATAAGAGTTGTTAAAATTATGTATAGCATACATACTTGGCATTTTAAGTCATGACTATTGATACTTGTGGCTGAGAATACTTGATTAACGAGATGAGGTAACTTTGATGAGTACTGGATTTTATATTTTGTAAAATGTTGAACTTTTATCATGGTTATGGACTATATCATAAGCATATTCATTTAGCACAAACTAGTAAAGTTTTTTTGATTAAGTAAAAATAAGTTTTGAAAGGACTCAAAACCTTGTACAAAAGCAGTGAAAGATAAGGAAATGAGAGAACAAATAAACTACTGTGGTGTGTGTGATGAAAATGTGTCACACTTCTATGGGTCATTCCATCCAAGGTTGCTCAAGAATGAGGCCTCAAATATTGACTCGTAGCTCTCTAGTCATGGAGTGCAAAGGTTTGTGATGGATGCCCTCAGATTGACCTAGTTGTGCCCATGCAAGTACACCATGAAATGAGAGATTCAATGCATGAAAATGAAATATATTCTATATGATTGCAATGCATGAAAGGAAATTAATCTAAATGATAACAATGCATGATTAATCTATGAAAGGAAATACAAATGCAAGACTAATCTATGAAAGGAAACATGAATCTAATCTACATGAATAGCCATGGATGCAAGTAGAAGACAAGAAGAGAGAAGTTGCAATATCCAAGCTTGAGTGCTCAAATCCTCCTCCAAAATTGCTCTCCAAACTTGCAGCATAACAATACTATGAAAAAAGATGATCTTGAATGAGAAGGAGAGGTCTCCTTTTAAAGGAAAGTGAACGGTTGAGATTAAGAGGCAAAAAGCTCACCACTTAGGAAGATGTGAAGAAAAAGGGATTTTTATTTAATTTATTTCCTTTTTCATCAAATAAAGTGCTTTAAGTGGGGATTTTTATTTATTTAATTAAAAGAGGGGTTTTCTTTCAATTAAAT
>MU224709.1:2171247-2191106 GCA_018584345.1 Thuja plicata
TGATGTCAATTCATTTGCAATAATATTATATTTCTATGTACATGTTATCTTATGATCATACTGACCCCACATTAGGTAGATCCCTCTTGTGTTCTTATGTATGTTTATGTTTTATTTCCCTTGACTTTCCTTCCTTTGGGGGCATCTCGCAGTGGAAACATAATTCGTAGAGTTGTTGATGTTTTCGTTAAAACCATTGCTCCTGTTAAAGTGTTAGCAATGACTTTAACGTGGGGGCATACACTCTACTCACTTTTTGCACACACGCATGTTCCAAATAGTTTTCAAGATTTAAAAATTTTCCCTTTATGAATTAAAAGAAACTAATCCTTAAAGCATGGTCATTTTTTTACTTTTTAAGGATCTCTTGATCCCTCCAGTTTAAATTTACACGGATCTCTTAATCCCGCCAGTTTTCAATTTACAATATTTTGATCCCTTTAAGAATGGATCTCTCTGATGGGTTGACTAGTGAGTAGCCACATTCACTAGGCAGTTCAACTCCATCTTTCCAATTACACTTTTTTGTGGTTCATAATGAGGCATAAGTTCTCATTGAGCGAGATAATCACACCCTTTTTTCTCTCTCCTTAACTAAGTGATGTCTCTCTTATCGTGATCTTAGGGTGGATAAAGACTTAAGTCCCTTGGGGGCTTGAGGGTTTCTTTATCCCTTTTGGTTCCAATAAGATTGTCTTTTCTGTATATTCTCCTTTACCAAGAGTTTGTGTTGAGCTCATACTCTTGCTAAAGTGGGGGCTAAATGTATAGTCGAAAAATGGAAGCACTTCCATTTTAGACTTTTTTAGCCTTCCAAGTAAGTAGTTTGGGGTCATGACAAGTGCCTTTAATGGGTTCTTGATCTTGACATGGCTTCCCCCTATTTTGTCCCTCTTTCCACTCCTGTTTAGCCTATTTTTTGCATTTTGAACTGTAGACTGGTGATTCTAGGCTTGAGGGTCAGGGTCGACCTTTTAGGTCTATGTCAACCTCAACCCTAACCTAGGTCAGGGTTGACCTCAACCTTGACCTAGGTCAAGGTTGACCTTGACCTTGACCCAGGGTTCAGATCCTGGGGTCTCACAGTTTTGGATGTCGTTCTTTGCAAAAAGTATTTTCCCGCTTTCGGGTCAACTATTTCGGGTTCCGAAGTGTCAATTCCTAAATTATATTTAATATAGGTCCTCTTCTAGGGGTAAAGGCTTTAATGGAAATTTAATTCTCTTATGTCGGCCTCCTTAGAAGATTGTGCCCTAGTTTCATATAAAAGGGATCCTTTCTCCCCTCATTTTCTCTAAGCGATATTGAGAAACTAAGTCCTCTATTGAGGCCTATGCATCCTTGAGAAATTGAGAAACATCATCAAGTGAAGATTCAAGCAAGCAATCAAGAAATATTTCAAGCAATCATTCATCCACTCGAGCATCCACTTTCATGAAGGAGATCCATTGGAGGCCATTGAAGGATTCAAGCTACATGGTGCCCTTTTGGTGATCTCTTCATCCACCTTCTTCCAAGCCTATTCCAAATTCAAGAACCCATTCAAGACTTGGTGTTGGACATCTACAAGAAAGAGATTGAAGACATCCTACCTTTCTGCATTCCACATCTTGAAGCATACTTTTGGATCCAAGGATTTGAATCCACCACAAGGACTTTTACAAGCAAGGTGAATTTAAGCATTTACTTTTTCCATTTCTGCAATTTCAATTACATATATTTGAGGTTAATTCCAAAACCAGGGTTTTACCAAGGCAAACCCCTCCCCCACAACAAACAAACCTCTTTTTCTTGTAGGTACAGGTTCAGAACAGCAGATTTGAGACCAGATCTGGATACCCTTTTTGGCTTTCTTTCGAACGGCGTGAACAGATTCTCTATCGGACATGTGCAGGTTAGTGTTGACATTATTGGGTCAGGGTTCATATTTATGGGTCAAGGTCGACCTTTTTTGTAAGACAACATCAGAATGGAAAAATATTTCTGGGTTTTGTTAGTCTCTACATTCCGGTTTGGGATCAACTGTCAGTTTTTCCAGAAGCAGTCTACAGACCTCAGAAAATAGCATTCTTTGATCTGCAATATTTCAAGGTTAGTGAATTTCTCCTATTTCTTCAATTACTGTCATATATCATATCTATACATATAATTAACATAATTTAAGATTCCCTTCTTGTTATTCTCATTTCCAAATAGTTGATTCATTTGCGCATTAGCCCTTTTTTGGGGTTGATCAACTTGGATCTTCCATTTGTGCATTTGGGAATAAAAGAGGAACATAATATCTTCTCCTTAATCACAATTGCAATACACAATCAATTAAATTCAAGTAAGTATAAAATAGGGTTAAGGAATTCAACACACTTTAATCAAATCAAACAAAAATTAATAATCAAATCACCTTATTCTCTTTCAACACCTTGCATGTTCCTAAACACCCCATTTCAAACATTACAAAGATATTTTTATGATTTCATAAATCTAATTTTGATTTTGAGGAATATTTGAGAATATGGGATTATTGATTTGATTAAAGATTCATAATCTCACCTAAATATCATATCCCTTAATTGAGGATTCTCATCCCTATTAAGGTGCTTCCTAAATATCTCCAAATATTTTCAATATCCCCTCAATATCTCTCCCCCATTTCATGCTTCCAAGCATCCTACCAACCAAAATCTTGGTTGGTGCATTGATTTTGTGCAATCTCGCCTAATTGATCCCCATTTTCTATAAAATAGATTCATTTCTCTCATTCAAGGTTGAACCACTATCTCCTAGTAATTTTCCATTATCAATTCAAGCTTTCAATTTCTTTGTGCAATTGGTGTTTGTCAAAGAGTAACATATCAACCTCTATGGAGAAGAAAGGAGAGCATTTGAGCATCACTAGAAGGGAGTTCTTATATTTTTTGCATATTGTTTATGAATTCCTATTTCAATGGCTCTAATGTTAGATTAGTTAGGGTATCATATTGTTTAGGGTTTGTGGTTAAATAGATATGCTTCTAACCCCTTTTCTAGTCTTACATTTGGTGAACCCAATGTGAAATACGCTTAACTAATAAACTTTTCTTGTGTTTTTGTGTCTTTTTCAAGATTCTGGAAGAGAGTTGCGCAGGTGGTCACTAAATCTGCACAGGTGGTCACTGCACCTGTGTAGGTGGTTACTATTTCTACGCAGGTGGAGCCCAGAACTGCGTAGCTGGCTGCTTCGCTGCGCAGTTGGTCACACGGGGTGCTCCTTTAGGGTTTAGGAACATTTCTTGAGAGTTTAGGGAATCATTCTGTATTTAGGGTTCTTTCATATACTTTTCTTTGTTTTAAGTTAAAATGACCCCTAATCTATTTCAATGAACCCTAGGTTTGGTTAAATGAACACTAATATGGTAAAATGAACTTCACATTTTCATTTTCAAAGCTTAAAATGAACATGCAAACATGATTTTGGGACTTAAAATGAACCCTAACCATTAGCAGTTTTGGTTTTCAAAGTGTTCCTAAACTACTTATATGTGCATGCAAGCTAGTTAGGATTTCAATACTATTTCAAATATTTGCAAATCAACTTAAATATCATGGTTAATGAACCCTAGCTATACTTTTGATGTCATTGCATGTTCATATGTTGAAAAGGGCTCTGTTTGTGCAAGTTTTAAGTCACTTTTTAGCTTATGATTAGTTGCTATGCAGGTGGTCACTGTAGCTGCGCAGGTGGTCAGAAGTTGCGTAGGTGGGAGCTTGTTTCTTCTCAGGTGGTTTCCTTGATTCTGCGCAGGTGGTCATTGTTCCTGTGCAGGTGGTAAGAATGAGGTTTGTCAATGTTATTTTTGGGTTTCTGCATCTCTATACCTGCTTCTACACTTAGATTACTTGATTTTGGTGTTACTGATGAGTTTGTGTAGCATTGTGGCGATCATGGGATGAAGACAAAATCCTAAAACTACTAATGATTTCAAATGCAAGACATTTTGTAGAAGACATTGTGTTTTCCCAAACTCTTGTGTTTGCCTTTTTTAGATAGAAAACACTTCACTTTGGTGCTTGAAATGAACATTTTTGCTTTCATGTGTCTAATGTGTTTTCTAGATTGTGAAACCCTAAGAATGATATGAGTGTATCCTCTCCCCTTGCCTTCGTGGATCTTGGGTGTAAGAGAAACTCATATCATTCTTATAGAGTGGCTACCTCCCAAGTGCTTTAGTAGAGCCAGTGAGAGTGCATGCCCAACCGGTGACAGGCTAAAGCCAAGACAATCCAACTGGGATATAAATATGCCATTGTGATTAATATCTCAATAGACAGGTGTTGAATGCATTATATCGGGAATAAGATCTCCCTCAGTACCCTTGTGGTGCGTTAAAACCTATGGAACGTAACTTCCATAGGCTAGGAGGCCTCCTTAACAGAGCTAATATGCCACACGTATAATCACCCGAATGGATGCCCTTATTAAACACCATGTTTTAGTAGCCAAAAACCTTCTATCTATTGGCGCGGAAGGTCAGAGACCAACTAAGATGCCCCACACTTTCACGGCTTTTAGTCAAGACAAAAATCCCTTGGGAAGTGATGTCCCTTGGGAGTTGAAGCTTGGAGTGCCTAAGAAGTGAGTGCACATGTAAGGAGGAGCCTGTGCCTCCAAGATTCTAGGTTGTCCGCTATTAGTAAGCATGGTTGAACTTCAATTCAAGTGGGGATTCAACAGATATTATCCTTGCCAACCTTAGGAAGTGGTGTGTTTGTTCATTTTACAACAGCCATTCTGAATGATGTGTCTTGTGTGGGTGTTCAAAACTTAATCAACATGATAACATCTTAAAACACACTCCTTTGAGAACACTTCTTCCAAAATCAATCTTTCAAACAATCAAATGGGTCACAACACATTGTCTTTTGAGTAAACATATGGAACTTTGAACCTTTCACTTGGAGCCCTTGGGCATGCTTGATAACCTTCATATTGCATAGTCATGACCTAAATATCCTTGCATTTTCATATCAAAAATCCTTTTCATTATAGATCTCATTTTCAAACCTCATTATGGTTCCTTTTGCATATGTCCTAATCATAACCTTCTGGCATACATAGCACATTCCTAGATTCTCCTTAAAAACTTTGCAGACAATCCTAGGAAGTATCCAAATAATGGAACCTCTCTTTATGATGTTGAAAATAGGATCTTGACTTGATCCCCCTTTTTCCAAATTTCAAACCTCTTTATCAATTTGGTCTTATTCCACCTTGTCATGATGGATTTGACCTAAGCCTTTTTTTATCAAACTTGTCCCTTATTCCAAAAATCCTACCTTTCAAGTCAAGATCCTTATTCAACTTCATAAGGTTATGCTCCTAGATTTGTCTCCTTTCAAAAGATTATTTGTTAAAGTCCAAAAATCCAAAAACACAGTTGCATAAACCTTAGCTTGCACTTTCATAATCCTTAGATTGCATTTGCATAAATTCTTTGCATTTTCCAAAGTTGCATTTCAAGAACTTGCATTTCCAAACTTTCAAAAATTCCAAAAAAATATTGCATTTGCATATAGAATCATGCCAGTTTTTACAAGGTCTTAAGCATCCAAGGGGCAACAAGATCCTCCTTTACCAATGTTTACACAACAACCAAAATCACAATTACCCTTTGATCCAAGATAAGGTATTGGTTATCACAATCAAACTGACCTAGTCAACATGCAATAATTGGAAGGAGTACCTTTAATGACCCAAGACATGTTACCTTCCCTCAAGGACCAATCACTAAACAAATGATCCCTAGTCCAAAAAATGATCTATGCAACATGGGATACCCTCCCAATACTTCACCAAGCTTTGGCACTATTCAGTGGGGGCCTCCCCCAAAATTTGAACCAATCTCTGTACCTATGCCGCTTGGCCAAGGTAGTGTTCCCCCTACACCTGAGGAGGAATACCAACAAATTTCTCAAATCAATCAAATCCAACCCAATGGTTTGCAACAACAACCTATGCCAAACAAAGATTTAAGACCTTATCAACCTCCTCCACCACCAATAGACAATCAAGATCCTGGCAATGCTTCAAGTCCTTCTTTGGATTCTAGCGACTCTCGTGAGACATTTGCCTCCTTAAAGGATTTACCTAAAGAGAAAATTGATGAGGCGGTTAAGAACAAGAAAATTCAGCAAACATTAACATACCTTATGACTCGAGATCCGAAGCGATATATCAAAGCAATTTGAAAGACAAATCCCCAGTTATTCTCAGAATATCAAACTCCTCCACCATCTACTTCGGAAGATAACCAAGCCTTGGTGGTGAGAGATAGAGAAAAGCGAGAAAAACCCTTCGATGAGTCCGCTATGGAGCTAACACAAAAATGACAATGCAATGATTTAACTGTCGATATTCCTCCAAAGGAATGATATATACCATTGGATAATCCTTCGTTTGAAGAGGAAGCACTCCTTCCTCTAGAGATTATGGATGCTACAAAGATACCTAAGAAAGGTCCTAAAAGAACATGGAGGATTGATTTAAAGAATCGCTTACCAAAAGGATCAAATGAGACATTCGCATTTCCTTGGGGCATGCCAGATATACCCCCTTTTGAGGAAACACAACCAACTGGTCCTCCTTTGGTAGAACATACACCATTTATTGGAAGCACCCCAAATGCAACAACGTCCCAAGGACCATTTAATGAACAACCATGGGTACCCACTTTTGATGTACCTAATGCGAATACTGCAGCTATATCAAATCCATTGCAAGATCAAAAGAAAAAGAGCCTTGTGGATATTACACCAATTCCACCTAAGGTGACACAACAAGCACACACAACCCAACAAGTGCAACAAGCACAAATGGATCAACAAGTTCCACCTATGGATGTGGTACAACCATTACAACCACAATTTTTAGCTCAAGTGAACATGATGTCCCAAGTACCACCACCAAAACGTAAGACTACAAATCTTGATGGTATACTTGGACCTCTTGGATTTCAACATGATCCTAACATGCAACAACTGACAATGCAGTTGGGTCAAGAATCCCATCCCATCCAAAAACAGGCACAAGGTCCAAAGGTGCAACAAGTGCACTCACTACAACAACAACATACCCAACAACATGTACAACAACAACATCACGCTTTACAGCAACAATATGCACAACAACAGCAACGTGCTTTGCAAAAACAATACATACAGTAGCAACAACGTGCTATGCAACAACAGTATGTCAAACAACAAAGACAACAACATGTTCAACAACCGCAACACCAACAACATGTTTGGAAACCATATGTTCAACAGCGCCAACCCTATGTCATCCAACAGCAAAATGTGTCTCAACAACAACAGCATGCGGCGCAAACTCAACAACAGTAGTGTGTGCCACAATATCAACAACAAGTTTCCCAACTGTATTATGCGACACAAGGTCAGTAATACAATCCTCCACCAATCAAAAAACAACATGTGGAAGGTCCTTAGTAGCATGCCAGACAACATGTGGCATCAGTACATGACATCTCATCTGAATCGTCTCAATTAGATTGAGCCTCATAATACAGTCAATGTTCAAGGGCTTCTAGGCGGACACATCGTTCCGACACATGTAATAAATCCGTGAAGACTTTGAAGAACGAAGAAATGCTTCAAAAAATCCAACGCTTACAAAATCAATTAAATGATATGAAATTCGAGGACATAAAAACACTCTACACGGAGTGAGACTTGTGTCCTAATCCATTTGATCCAAGCATTTATATGCCTCCTTTCCCCAAGAATTTTGATGTGCCCAAGTTTGAGAAATACAAGGGTAAAGGCAATCTGATCGATCACATTCGGGAATTCTATACATCTTGCATTGAGGTTAATCATGATGACACGTATCTCATGCGACTATTCCCTCGAAGTCTTGGGGGTCAAGCAATGGAGTGGTACTCTAAACTACCAGAAAATATAAGATCTTGGAAAGAACTAGCCGACAAATTCATCTCTCATTTCGTATTTAACATATCAAGTGAGGTTACAATAACTAATTTATCCACAACCAAACAAAAGGTTGGAGAATCCTTTATGACCTTCCTATTGCGATGGAGAAATTTGGTGAGTCAATGTGCTTTTGATGTGCCAGAAGAACAACGAATTCGGTTGTTTATCCCGAATCTGGTACCTAAGATGATGTATGAGCTAAAAATCAAAAGACAAAGTACAATACAAAATCTCATGAAAAAAGGGATTGACATCAAAGATGCTCTTATTGACAAAGGAGTGTTAAAAATCAACAAGGATAATCAGAACGCGAGCACTTCAAGCGACAAACTAAAATTTTGGTCTCAAAATAAAAATGTCACAAATGGCGGCGTTGTCGACGCACAGATAGTTAATGTGACATAGAAGAAAGTGAGTCTCAAGGGACCTACTGCTACAAATACACAGACAACGACTCAAGCACTGCCTCCACCACCGGCTCTAACACAACCTCAAAAGCAAACAAATGATAATGCGCAACAAAATTGGCAGCCTTGACCACCGAGAAATAGAGATGGACCACAAAGATAGTTCACGCCATTGGGTGAACCACTCCATTCGGTCTTGCAACAATTATTGCAAAATAATTACATTGAGTTACCCAAGCTTCGCGATCCCCCAGCAGTGAAATCGCCTTGGTGGGACGACAACAAATACTATGATTATCATCGGACAAAGGGACACTGGAAAAATTCCTACTTTCAGTTAAAACATAAAGTCCAAGACCTTATTGATCAAGGTGTGATTGAAGTTGAACCCACGGTAGGATCTTCCAACACTGACCATACGATCTTCACAAACCCCTTGGTCGATCGTGACAAAGGAAATGCCTCCACGTCAAATTCAAATCCCAAGAACAATGTCAATTACACTCAGACCAGCCATGACTATACCATCAATTTTTTCTCTGAGGCCGATTCACGTGTGTCTACTCTGACCTTCAAAGATAATAAACCTCAGTGCGCAGTCGCTACCCGTCATACCAAGATTACTGTGCCTAGCGCACCATCCAAACCCAAGGTACCTTCAGATTACAACCTTGTTGACCAGTTGGGTAAGACCCCTGCATTGATATCAATCCTTGATTTGCTGCGCACATCCCCCCAGCACAAGGAAGTCCTTGAAAAAGCTTTGAAAGAGTCTACTGTTCCCACCGACATTGACACAAACCAGTTTTAGGCCATGATGGGCACTTCTCTACATCCCAGCATGTTACATTTTCCAAAGATGATGTTCCACATGACCGGCTTGGCCATAATGACCCTCTCCATCTGGAATTCTTTATCCATAATGCCATGGTCCGACGATTCATGATAGACGGTGGAGCAGGACTTAACATCTGCACTCTGAAAGTCATTCTTGATCTTGGTTACAATGAGAGTGACATTGATTCTTCCAGGAGAATTACAATAAAGGCCTATGATGACATTGAACATCCCTCCAAGGGAGTCATCATACTGCCCATCAGAATTGGTCTGGTTACTGAAAACACATTGTTGCGAGTCCTGGATCTAGACTTTCCCTATAACATGATTTTAGGATGCCCATGGATACATGGCATGAAGGCAGTCCCTCAACATACCATCAATGTCTAAAGTTCTTTCATGAGGGAGTTGAGATCACCATCCCTGGTGATCCCAACCCTTTCCAATTTTATGCAAATTTGAGAGAAGGGCCCGCACAACAGGTGCCTACCAACAGCAAAGCCACTTCATCCAAGTCCTCCAAATATGATGTAGCCACCCTTGAAAAGATGATCAAAGGAAAGCTGAAAATTACAGATGATGGTTGTGGAGAGTATACCATGGCACAAGCTTTTCATATTGGGAAGCTTCCTCTCTCCCCAAAATCTTATGGCAAACCAAAGTTATTGCAAGCACAACCACCCAAGACTATTATGAAAGTTATTCCCTCACCTACATTCACTCTGTGGGAAGGTTTGTACGAAGAACATGTATATGACAATGCATCAAGCTGGCTTTTCACAGATCACCAAAAACAAGAATAGGACCCTACTGAGATACCCGTTGAAAGATACGGGCTTGGGTTCACACTCATGCAGAAAAAGGGATATGATGGCCATAGTGGTCTTGGAATACACAAGCAAGGGATTGTTGAGACCCTTGCTGCAAAAGGGCATCCCCTTCATCTTGGCATTGGATTCAAACCATTATGAATTGGCTCTTCGAATGCCAAAATGGCCTCATGTGAAAACGTAGAGGTTTCAAACGATGAAAAGGAATCTAAGGATCCCCCTTCCGAGTACACTACTGATTCCAATGAATGGGAATGGGACACCTGTACTTCTAGTCCTTATGAGCTAGATCTTTTCTTCCCTAACCCTGTAAGCTTACCTATGATAGACAAACATGTCAACACAATCCCCCCTCCTCTGGTAACCAATCTTGATCCCTGGTCTAGAATTTTATGGGATCCCAGTGCTGAACCATCAGTGCACGAAGACTCTGACTTTGAGGACACTGATACTCACATTTTTGCCATTACCTCTGGCCCTGAAAACATCTGTGCTACTAACGATGACATCCCCCTAGTCCACACTAAGCTTATTGATTGGGACACGCAAGGTCCACCGAGCTTGGATTGCTTTCAAAATGACGAGGCAATAGCGGAATGTTTTTAGCTCTGAGAGGGCATACCATTTGGTGACCACAAAAAGGGGTTCTCCATTGACCTTTTTTCTACTGCATATCTTGGGGAGTCAACTCTATCTTCCAGTTGCAAATTTGAAAAAGAAAAAAATCAAAAGAATAGGTCCTCTAGTGAAAACCGAAAGGTGCCAGTTGACCATAAAAAAGTAAAAACAAAGGACGTATCTAAGGGTGAAAACCTCTCTGAGGCACCCAAAGATGCAAGACTGGACATACCCCCTCCAAAGGAGAAGTTGGCATTACTCATTGAAATGACCGAAGAGATTAACTTGGGAACACCAAACAACCCTAAGATCATACATTTTGCAGCATCACTCTCGCCAGAAGAGAAAGATGAGTTTATCAGATTCTTCCTTGAGCGCTAGATCAATTTTGCCTGTTCATATGCTGACATGCCTAGCCTAGATCCTGAGTTAGTTCTTCACCACCTTCCTCTGAAGCCAGGTGTGAAGCCATTAAAATAGAAGCTAAGAAAAATGCATCCCCAAATAGCTCTACTGGTAAAAATAGAATTGAAGAAGTTATTGGATGTAGGATTTATCAGACCTATTGATTACGCAGACTGGATCTCCAATCTGGTTCCTATTAGCAAGCACGCTAGGGGCATATAGATATACACTAATTTTTGTGATTTAAATAAGGCATGCCCTAAAGATGATTTTCCTCTACCCAACATTGACATGATTATCGACATGACTACAGGCTACGAGATGTTGTCACTGATGGACAGCTTCTCCGGTTACAACCAAAATTGGATTGCTCCTGAGGACCAAGCTAAGACAGCTTTCACTTGTCCTTGGGGAACCTATTGCTAGAATGTCATGTCCTTCAGCCTGAACAATGCTAGAGCAACTTATCAATGGGCAATGACTACAATCTATTATGAATTCTTGCACATCCTAATGGAAGACTATGTTGATGATCTCCTCTGCAAATCCACAACTAGGAAACATCATTTGGGTATTCTGGCCAGAATCTTCGAACGAATGGAAGGGTACAAGCTCCGCCTAAACCCTAAAAAGTGTGTTTTTGGAGTTGTCTCTGGGAAGCTCCTAGGCTACATCATTTCTCTACGAGGTATCAAAGTGGATTCGGCAAAGGTGCAGGCCATTCTAAAGATGCCTCCGCCTACCAATCTAAGGAAACTGCAAAGTCTACAAGGGAAACTACAATCTATCCGCAGATTTATTGCACAACTCACAGATAAATGTCAGTCATTTCAAAACCTTCTACATAAGGGTGTGACTTTCCATTGGAATGAAAAATGTGAGCACTCATTCCAACAACTGAAGGATTATCTATTACATCCACCAATCTTGATGCCTCCTATTCTAGGAAAGCCATTTCTCTTGTACATTTCTGCCACAGAAATTGCATTGGGTGCTCTCCTAGCACAACATGATGAACAAGGGCATGAGCAGGCTATTTATTACATTAGTAGAACTCTGGTTGGATACAAACTAAACTACTCACTTATTGAACAAGCCTGTCTTGTTGTGGTTTTCGCAACACAGAAACTAAGACACTACATGTTACATCAGAAAACCATGCTCGTGTCTCGCATTGATCCGTTGAAATATATTTTGGGCAAAGTAGCTCTCATGGGTCGCCTAGAAAAATGGGTCATGATACTGAGTGAGTTTGACATAGAATATGTGGATAGAAAAGCAATAAAAGGCCAGGTGATAGCGGATTAGCTCGTAGAGGCACCAGTTCCTAATGATCACCCACTACTTTCAGAATTTCTAGATGAGTCCATCTTTTCCTTTACTGAATCCAATGAATGGAAAATCTACTTTGATGGATCACATACCAGGCATGGATCAGGGGCAGGCATCATGTTTGTCACCCTGCAAGGAGATATCATTCCCAAATCTTACAGAATCGCCTTTACATGTACCAACAACATAGCTGAATATGAAGCACTGGTCACTGGACTCAAACTTGCTATCCAGTGGAAAATCCAACACCTCAAGGTGTATGGTGATTCTCAGTTAGTCATCCGACAGGTCACTGACGACTATGAAACTAAGGATGAAAAGCTAGTACCTTACAATAAGTTGGCTGACTTTCTCAAGGAGCAATTTGTCACAATTAGTTTCTACCAACTTCCAAGGATCCATAACAAAAAAGCAGATGTTATGGCCACTATTGCATCTATGATCGATATGCTAAATAATGAAGCAAGATGTGAATTTCTCATTGAGCAACTATTGCTTCCTGCATTCAACATTTCGCAATCTGAGCTTGTGTGTGACATTGTTGGTCCTGATTCCCCTTGGTATCAAGATGTTTACAACTACCTACACATCCAGATATTACCCCCTGCCTTATCCTAGAATAAACATCATGCTCTTATTTGTCAAGCCTCCCGTTATGTCATCGTTGGTGATACCCTATATAGCAGAGCCTATGACCAAACCCTCCTCAGGTGCCTTGATTCGCGAGAGGCTGACACTGCCTTACATGAGGTCCACGATGGTATTTGTGGTAGACATTTCAATGGTTTGAGTCTCGCCAAGAATTTGGTTCAAGCAGGATACTACTGGCCTACCATGGAGCAAGATGCTCATAAATTTGCTAAGAAATGTTTCAAGTGCCAGATTCACAGTAATTTGATTCATGCCCCGGCACAAGATCTACAGCCAGTGGTCTCTCCATGGCCCTTTTCACAATGGGCATTTGACCTTGTAGGGAAGATCACACCCCTATCTTTTGATGGCCACAAGTACATCATCATGGCCACTGAGTACTTTACCAAATGGGTGGAAGCTATCCCCATGACATACATTACCGGCAAACAAGTTTCCAAATTCATCCTAAACTATATCATTTTCTGTTATGGAGTTCCTCTGGCCATCATTACTGACCATGGTAGCCCATTCTAGAACAAGGATGTTACCCATCTTTGTGAGAAATTCAAAATCCATCATGGATTTTCTAGCATCTACTACCCGCAAGGCAACGGCCAAGCAGAGGCATCTAACAAAACCATCATTAAGATCCTGCAAAAGACTATCAATGATGTTGGCCGCAATTGGCACTTACAACTCAACCCAGCTCTGTGGGCCTATAGGACTAGCATCTGCACCCCCACTGGTGCTACTCTGTACTCTCTTGTCTATGGTGCTGAGGCCATACTACCCCTTAAGGTTGAAATTCCTTTACTGAGAGTATCCTTACAAGGCAATGTTGATGATGAACAGTATAGAGTTTACAGATTACATGAGCTCGAGATGCTCGATGAGAGCTGACAAACCACCTTGGTACACTTGCAAGCCTACCAAAACTATCTCAAACGGAGTTACAAAAAGAAGGTATGAGCTTGCCATTTTGAGATCGGAGACTTAGTTCTGAAGATGAATTACAAAACCCAACCACACAGAGAGAAGGATGGCAAATTTGAACCAAATTGGGACGGCCCATACATAGTCACAGCATCCTATGGGTGTAGAGTGTATCAACTTGCAACATCGAAGGGAGAACCATTGCCAGTGGCATTGAACAGCATGCACCTCTATAAGTATTATGCATAATTTCTTAAGAAAAAAAAGTACAAAAAAAATTTGTAAAAAGTTCCTGAAAAAAGTACAAAAAAAATTGAAAAATTTTCTGAGAAAATATCAAAAAAGAGAAAAAGAGAAAAAAGAAAAAAAGCAAAAAATGGTTGTCTTGATGAAAACCTGGCAAACAGGCGCCACGCGTAATAAGTTGTTGCTCCATTGTCTATCATGGTTCCACCTGATATCTTGATGTCCTTTCCTGATCACATCTTTCAGTTTGTATCGACCCTAGTGCCCCTTTATGGCCTGTAACTGGTTGATCTTCTTTGTCTTCCCCTTGGTCTACCTAGTCTATTTGTCCTTTTGGCCTCTGTATATAGCCTCTTTGTTGTCTAGGGGCAGATTCCTGGCACTGAGCATCTTTGAATTTGAATTCGAACTGGGGATAAGACCTTGAATGTGGTTTACCCATGAGATGCCTCAACTATTTGATTCTAGAGATAACACATTGTAAATATCTTAATGTCCTAAAAAAAAGCTAAAAATCTACATATTTCAAAAAATCCTAAAAATTCAAATATGAAAAAATTCCAAACAAATCAAATAATGTCTTGAAAAAACTTCTAAAAATTACATAATGTCCTAAAAAAATTGCTAAAAATTCAAATACAATCCTGAAAAAAGACCAAAAAAATTCAAATATTTCAAAAATCTCTTCAAAAAACTACAATAAATTTGTACATACTTGTATTCTTTTTTGTGAATCAAACATCATGTTTGTCGACGTCAGTGGCAGGATCATCAATCTGTGCTTAACGAAATCATATGTGACCTAAATCATTGTGACCCAGCATTCAATCTAGTTGGACTGTTCAATCTTTTGACCTTTGCTATCAATCAATCTGTCAAAGCTATCAATCAGTTATCAATTCTCAAATCAATTTGCAACTTTAAGCTACCAACCAATGAACATTTAATGCAAGTAACAAAAGATCAGAATGGTTGTTGGCTCACATTGTTTCGTGAGTATTTTTTATTTTCTTTTTTGATCATGTTCTTATGCTACTCGATGATATTATCTAAACTTATGAGAGTAGCCGGGATGGTTCATGACCAGTTGCTTTCATTTTAGTTTTTCTACCTGTTTGATGATCTCATGAAATTCGGGGGCATGTCTGCTACATGCTTTCGGGATAGAGAAGATCATCCTCTGTCTGCATCATGTTTGTTTACGCAAAAAGGATGACTTTTGCGCTTTGGATTTTGTGCCAGGATGCGTCGCGTTCGCTTTTGCAATATCAAAATAAGCTCTTATAACAAAATTGCACTTATTGAAGGCCAACATCTTTCTACTAACATTTCTTCATCTAATCTTGCTTTCTGCTAACAATTCTTTAGTCAGTCCTCGCAGTCGCCTTGGTTTAGTACGCTAGCACATCAAAAACAAGTGCATCCTGCATCCATGCATCCATGCATTCATAAACTTGAAAAAAATAACAAAAGCATGTGCATTTTGCATTCATTTATTTTATACATAACATACATTTTGCATTCATACATTTTGAAAAAGTAAAAGAAACAGAAACAATTATTGCATCCATAACAAACATTATTGCATAACAAAGGCAATACAGTGCAATATATAAAGCATCACCATATAACAGGAAAGTAAAAGCATACACATAAGCATCCATCTTGTGCATCATAAAATAGTTGCATATCATATCTATGAGTCTCAAAAAAATATCAGAGTATAAAAATCAAGGTGTTTGTATACACTAAGGCCCGCAGGATCATAACATATCACATGTCTATCAAAATTGTCCCTCTGCTAGAGAGACCCTCTATTAACCCCTGCTCTCTCGGTCCTCCTGATCTCTGCCCTGTCTGGAAGATGAGGCTCCCCCTGTGTGATGCCCTGTCTGCCCCGATCTAGGTGGACCCCTCAGTCCCAACACTCCCCCGCTGCTCTGTGTCCTACGGGAATGTGACCTACTGGATGATGCTCTGTAACTCGACACCCACTGATCTTGAGGTATATCTCACTTGTACATGTCCTTCCAATACTGTGACTCTGCTCGAACATCTGATAGCATCCCTGCGATATCGCACACACCCACGTCTCTGATGGAACTGATAAACTAGCGTGCCTCCTCGGCCCTCTATGCCCTGGACCTATATGTATCTCGAGAGGCAAGCAATGTGTCCCTCTCTGCTGTCAACCGGTCCACCTGTGCTATGAGTTTTGATCACTCTGTAGTCCATGCAGCCCTATCTGTATCTCTTGCAAGAGTCAATCTGTCAATCTGGCTCGTCAGCTCTACGATGCGCTATTTGTGACCCTCACATCGGTCATCTAGACCCTATATGTCATCCCCATGTGGTGACTCATCCTTGTCCTTATCTATCTGCATCGGCATATCTCTGAGGTTCCTGTCATCATCATCATCATCCTCACCCCCCTCATCTGAATCCTCATCATCATCCTCACCCCCCCCATCTGAATCCTCCTCCCCATCCCCATCCCCATCCTCCTCATCATCCTCCTCCTTAGTGCTCTCATCTCTGGGCACTCGCACTCTCAGTATCACCACATCGGGATCTGTCAGAGGAATCAGCCTGTGCTGAGCGAACCACCTATCATACCCATCTGTGGTACCTGCATATGCCACATCTTCTCCTGCACCCCATGGTCTGGGCTGTAACTATGTGAACTCAGTATAGGCCACCTGCAGCCTAAGTGTTGCACCCCATGTCCTAGCCTCGTCCCTCGACCGAGCAAACAATGTTGAACCTGTAGGTACTCCCTGTACCTCCCCAAACTGTCACCGGACTCACTCTGGGAGCTGCATCTCAATCACTGTATGACCCATCACAAACCTCCGGATGAGGTATCTCTCCTGTCTATAGTACGGAAGGTGATCTGCATCATCATCCCATCTGGGGCAATCTCTGTAGGGACACCAAGTGAAATCTCTCAGCATATCTATCTCATGTCAAAAGTGCAAAGTGTATCCTAGTGGGCCCTATGCAAGCGCCCCTCGATAACAGTAAACATATGGTAAATCTGGAAACACCACTCTCTAAGCAATAGGCCAAAATATAGCAATGTGCTCATAGGCCCACACCTGTAGCAATGTGATCCCAGTGCTGCTCGATAATCCTCCATGATACGCCAACTGATGGAGCTAGTAATATGGCATGGCCAACATGCATGGCCCCCGTGCAAACATTGTACCCTCCAAGATCATCTACTTGAGGACACTCCCCCACCAGATAAGGAATTCGTGCCCTTGCCTGTCTGGCACCAGGAGACATGCAATCACTCCACATATCACTGCTATCAACCGATCATGCTGCCTAGCAACTATCTCTCAGCGAGTCTCATGATCCCGGATGTCCAAATCCTCATCGTCACTCTCGAAGAGCTGATGTAGTGCCGCTCTCCTTGTAGTGGGGTTGTACTCAGCAAGCTCCCCATGAATCAAAATCCTAAGGATGCACCATACATCCTTCAGCGTAACAGTCACCTCCCCCATCGGCAGGTGAAACAAACTAGTCTCCGAGTGCCATCACTCGGCTAGCACTGTGATCAACCCTCGATTTTCCCTAATCTCGGGCATGTATGTTAGGTAGTACAATCCTAGCGATCCTAGGATCTCTCTCTCATGGCTACTCAACCGGTGGCGTATGTCCAAGCACATCGGTCTACTCTCCCGATTCTATGGAGCTAGCAGCTCCTCTTGCGATCACCATGCAAATTTGGTCAATTTTATGTACCTTCTATTTCTTTTTGACTAACCTACAACCTATTTTGACCTAGTTTGACCTAATTTTGACCTTGTCCTAGGGTTTTGACTAGTTTAGGGAAGTTTAGGGAAGTTTTTGAACCCTCGGACCTTGTTTTGAGGCATGTTTGACCAACTACGCAGGTTTCCTTACCACCTGCGCAGAAAGGCCTCCCACCTACACTGCCTGCGCAGGTGGGCACGTGACCTATGTAGGTGGCATGTGTAGACACCTGCAGGGCCCCGTTTGACCTTGTTTGACCCCCAAACTGACCTAGAAATGCGTGAAAAGCATGAAACCACTAAGAGGGCCAAGTGTACTCACCTCGGGTCCCGCGTCAGCCTGCCATCAGAAGCTATGAACTCATTCTCTGCGCTGATTCTCTAGGGGCACTCGATCCATCTTCCTTGCTCCAAAGCTCAATTCCTCCAAATGTGAGTGAAAATGAGCTCCAAAGCCCCTTTCAAGCCCTTTTATAGCCTCTTGGTTGCCTAGATGGACGTGCAACCCTTGCATTTTGTATTAGTCGTGATGCTTTTAGCACTCTCAACCCCATATCTTTTTTGTTTGACCTCCGATCTTTGATCCGATCATTGTTGTGGATCTGTCTCAGCATTGTCGATAAATTGACCTATCACTTGCATTTTTTGGACGATTTCTCGAGGGGGCACCTATGTATCCCATTATCACTAGGGCATCTTTTTATGTTGTTTTCTTCAGGATTCTTTGACACAACGCTCATAATCACATTGTATCAAAGAGGGGCAAAATGTAGACACCTAAAAATGGTTCGAGCCTGCTGGTCTACGCGTTTAATATTGTTTGCATTACAATCAAAATGTTGTTTTGTGACCTAATTATTCCTCTATGTCGCGCATATGGTCTTTATCATATAGCAACATTGTGTCTTTCATCAATGATTGAATATTGCAAATTTGTTCAATCATTACAAACAATTCTACTTTCTCTATCAAATCGATCATTTTCCAAATCATTTCCAAACCTTCCTAAATCATTTCTAAACCTTCCTAAATCATTCCAAAACCTTCCTAAACTGATCCTATTTGATCCTAAACCATTCTGAACCTTCCTAAATTGATCCTATTTGATCCTAAACCATTCCAAACCTTCCTAAATCAGTTCAAACCCTTCCTATTCTATTCCTAACCATTTGCAGAATTGTCTAGACTCATTTCTGGGGCATTGTCCAAGCTCATCGATGCCTAATCAACACAATTCCAAATCAATCAATCAAACCCTAATTCCAATTTCATCAATCTTATCATCATTTCAAGAGCATTTTCCAAGATCATCGATGCTTCGTATCCTTTCAATCAATCATTTGATAACACTGTCAAAGATCATCGGTGTTATTGCTATCAATCTATCAATTTCAATTCAATAGTGTTGTTCATTATTGTCAATACTATTTCTAATCATCATTTCGGGAACATTGTCAAAGATCATCAATGTTTCCCCATTTCAATTTCAATCTTACGACACCATCAAAGTTTACTGGCACTTTTCAATCATTTCCAATCATCATTATCCGAGCCCATTGTCAAAGTTTATCGATGCCTCGTGATTTCCTAAACTATTCCAGAACCCTCAGAATTAACCCTAATCATTATCAATATTATCAAAATCCTTTCAATTCAACATCAACACCTTCAATTCGACCTATTTCCCACTAATTTCCCCTTTTGGATGAATAACCCATAATTTATCCTAAATCCTAATTGAATGAATAAACAAACTTTATTTATTCCCTATTTCCCTAAGTCTCCAATAATTAATTAATTTCTATTAATTAATTAGCTAATTTCCATTTATGAGATTTTTATAATTTCATAAATCTAATTTTGATTTTGAG
>MU224709.1:2191156-2228237 GCA_018584345.1 Thuja plicata
AATTTCTATTAATTAATTAGCTAATTTCCATTTATGAGATTTTTATAATTTCATAAATCTAATTTTGATTTTGAGGAATATTTGAGAATATGGGATTATTGATTTGATTAAAGATTCATAATCTCACGTAAATATCATATCCCTTAATTGAGGAATCTCATCCCTATTAAGGTTCTTCCTAAATATCTCCGAATATTTTCAATATCCCCTCAAGATCTCTCCCCCATTTCATGCTTCCAAGCATCCTACCAACCAAAGTCTTGGTTGGTGCATTGATTTTGTGCAAGCTCACCTAATTGATCCCCATTTTCTATAAAATGGATTCATTTCTCTCATTCAAGGTTGAACCATTATCTCGTAGTAATTTTCCATTATCAATTCAAGCTTTCAAGTTCTTTGTGCAATTGGTGTTTGTCAAAGAGAAACATATCAACCTCTATGGAGAAGAAAGGAGAGCATTTGAGTATCACTTGAAGGGAGTTCTTATGTTTTTTGCATATTGTTTATGAATTCCTATTTCAATGGCTCTAATGTTAGATTAGTTAGGGTAGCATATTGTTCAGGGTTTGTGGTTACCTAGATATGCTTCTAACCCGTTTTCTAGTCTTACAATAATTATCATACAGATTAGTCTCTTTTTAAAATAATTCAATCACTTAATGTTAGTGAAGGCAATGCACAATCCTCTATTATTTCTATGACATGCATTTGTGCAAAACTCAAACAGTGGATAAGACTATGTGAGGGTAAATATGAGATGAACTTGGAGGCCAAGTTTTGTGTTAGTAATGACTAAACCTCCATAACAGTCATGGATCAATGTAAGAAATAATGCAAATATGGAGATTCCGCTAACCTTTTTTAATTCTTTGCTGCTACATATCTACATGTCCTCGTAAACGCAATGACATCAACAAACTATCCACACTTTATGGGATAAATGGTGGCACCTCCCATTTTGATGTGTTTGGTTTATTTTAGGGTTGTGTGAATTGTTGTGTGTGATTTGGAATAAGGTCCAATAGGTTGGATCCAAAGGTGACCACATCCATGTTTGTAAGAGCCAAAAGTGCTCACTAGGTGCTTTATGGTCATTTTGACCTAGAAAGACAAAAAGTTCTATTTTTGTGTAATTTGGGTATAGTGTGTCTCTTAGGACCCTAAATTTCCTAACTAGGGTCATAGAAGTCAACAAAATCCATCGAGTTGACAAAAAGAGTCAAATAGCACAAAATGTAAAAAAAGTTGCTAGCAACTTTGAAAGTTGTTCGAGCAACTTTTGCAACTTTTGGCAAGAAGTTGCAAAATGAAGTTAGAGAGGTTGTAACCACTCATGCTCGGTATATGAGCATGGATTTGATGACTTTCAAAGGTTAATGAAGTTTTGGATTGCACAAATTATTTTGTGAACCTTTGTACGGATGTCTTTGACTGTATATTTGTAATTCACAGTGTTTTATGTATTATGTACGGCTGTGTATGGATTGAGCAAGAAGATCGGACCCCATGGGGGTGTAGTGTTTCAAGATAGCTTTTTTTTGCATATTTTAGGTTGCTTTGAAGTTATAGGAGTAGAGAGTTATAGTAGATTTGAAGTCACTAGTCTGTAAGTCCCATTTATAGAGTCACGGTGCCAAAAATGGCTCTAACCTAAGCATCCACAAGTGGAAATGGCTGAAACCATAGGGGATGAAGGGTTAGAGTCTGTAAATAAGGTTTTTTTTTTCATTTTTGTTGTTGTGATGAAGTTTCTAGACCAAGAGTGAAGCCCTATGGCTGACTGTTAGGAACAGGTGAGCCTGGACATGGTGAAGTTGGATTTGGTTCGAGCACCCATGATCTTGGGGAAAAGACTTAGAGGCATGTGCAGAAGCCCTAAAGAGTCTCTTTGAAGGATCAAAAGGTGGGAGAAGGTGAAACAAAGTTTGAAGACCAATTTGGTGGCAACTGGTCAAGACTGGTCCAGAGGCCTAATTAATAGGCTAAAAACTAGGGCCTGGTGAATAATAGGGTTGTGGGTTCATCCAAAAGCTAGGATTTTGGATTCTAAAAGGGTTGCTGGATACCTTGAAGATTTTCAACGTCTTCTGTGGAGTTGTTTGGAAGGTTTGAGAGCTTTAGACCAAAAACAGTGAAATTTGACCTACTAGAAAACAAGCCAATTAGGCCTCCTAGTGAATTTGACAACAAATGGATTGGTAATGTATCCAGAAGTGTGGGAAAGGGTTCTAAAGAACTTTAAATAGGCCAAGAACATAGACAAGAGTCTATGTGGATGTATGGGAAGATCCTAATCAAGGGTTTGGGATTCTATGGGAAAGATCTAGTGAAGAAGCCTAGGAAATTGAAGAACTAGTTGGACTAGTTGAACCTAGGAGTATTGGTGTCTTCAACAAATCAACTATACCTAGGAGGAGAAGTTGATAGAGGGGGTTTTGGAGATCCACATTGGAGAAGAACACAAGGAGAGGTAACCATTGGATGGTTAGAAGAGATTAGGAGTACTTTGGGAAAGAAATCACTAGAGCCCTAAACCCTCTGCATTAGAGTGGTATCCGAGCTAGAAATTCTTGAAGTTTGTGTATGTCTGAAGGGGAGGAGAGTCAAGAGGTTGACAGCATGCCTCCTAAGGCAATGAGTAGGGATGCCATTGTGGAATTGGTTTAGGGCCTCTTGGATAAGGCTAGTGTGTCAGAAACAAGGAGTAAGAAGAAAGTAACTGAATGGGGAGATGAGAGTGAGGATGAATATACTGAGAATCAGTCAGGAGAATCTAAAGGAAAAGAAGTGGAGATGGATAAAGACCAAAAGGTGTTCTTGGATGCCTTCAAGTCCATCAATAAAGACAGTATGGAACATATACCTTACTAATGTGGCATCTTGAATGGTGAAGAGTTGTTGGATTGGCTAGAGGTCATAGACAATCAGTTTGACTATAAAGAAGTGGCAGAGGAGAAGAGGGTCAGCTATGCCAAGGCTACACTCAAAGGATCTGCATTGGTGTGGTTGAGCATGATGTAGGATGATAGGGTAACAAATGGAAAGAAGAAGATAGTTTCTTTTGAGAGGATGAAGATCAGATTGAGGACACAATTATTTCCTATTGATTATGAAATTCAAATGTACCAGAAGTTGCAGAACTTGAGACAAAAGGAGTTGACAGTAAGTGCCTATACTGAGGAGTTTCACAAACTGGGCCTAAGGGCTAGAAGACAAGAAGAAGAAATGGAGAAGGTGGCAAGGTATCTCAATGGGTTAAGACAAGGGATACAAGATGAAATTAGTATGATGGCTCCTGACAGTATGCACAAGTGTTTTCAGTTAGCCTTGAGAGCAGAGGATAAGGCTAGAAGGAGGAATGACTTCCATCAAAGAGGAAGGGGTGGTAACAATAACAGAGGATTCAGAGGCAGGAGTAACTTTGGTAGAGGACAAAGCCCAAATAGACTAGAGGAGAATCAATCTATGGATAACAGTGGGGTAATCAGTTCAGAGGGTCATTTCAAAGAGGGGGATACAGAGGAAGAGGACCACCAAGAGGTAGATTTCAGTCCCAAGGAAGATCTAATTCAGTCTTCACTGGAAGATGTTATAACTGCAATCAAGTGGGTCATACAATGGGAAGATGTCTTGAAAAGGCTACCTCATATTCTATGGGAGATAGAAGAAATCAGTTGGTACAAGAGGATGATACACAAAGTGTCACTTCTCCCATTTCCAAGGCAGGGCCAGTAATGGATGGAGAGAATCTAATGTTGAGAAGGACTTTGTTGAAAGTACCTAATACCATAGAGCCACCTCAAATAAAGAATTTGTTTAAGACTACTTTTAGGTCTCATGGAAAGATTTGCAAAGTGATAGTGGACTCTAGATCAACTGAGAATATAGTATCAACAGAGATGGTGAACAAACTGAAACTTAGAAGGATACCTCATACCACTCACTCCCTATAAAGTTTCATGGTTAAACAAGGGACAACAAATAGTGGTAGATGAACAAACCATGATGGAGTTTGAAATAGGTGAGTATAAGGAAAAGGTTCTATGTGACATAGTGCCCATGGATGCATGTCATCTTCTTTTAGGACATCCATGGCAATATGATGTGAAGGCTATTCATGATGGAGAAAAGAACAACTATGTAATCACCAAGCTAGGGAAGAAGTTTAAAATGGATCCATTGCAGGAACATAATGAAGAGAAACATGTGGGAACCAGTGTGATGCTCTTGAGTGGAAAGGAGTTTCTAAAAGTTGTGAAGAAGGAGAGAGGAGTCTGTTGTGCAGTGATAGTGAAGCCAAAGGAAGAGACCAAGGAGAAATCCAATATGCCACCATAGGTATGAGCATTGTTGGAAAGGTATCATGACATAGTGGATAATGGTTTACCAAGTGCATTAGCACCCATGAGGGATGTGAGTCATCAGATAGACCTCATACCTGGAGAAAATTTTCCAAACAAGGCAGCATATAAGATGACACCGAGTCAAAATGTAGAGATAGAAAAACAGATTCAAGATTTGTTGGAGAAAGGACTAATAAGGAAGAGTTTGAGTACTTGTGTTGTGCCAATTGTCCTTGCACCTAAGAAGGATGGCAAATGAAGGATGTGTACTGACTCCAGGGCTATAAACGAGATCACAATCAGATATAGATTCCCAATGCCCCAGATTGAGGATTTGATGGACAATTTGGGAGGTTCATGTTTTTTCTCCAAGGTGGATTTGAATTCAGGGTATCACCAAATTAGAGTTAGGCCTAGTGATGAGTGGAAGACAGCCTTCAAGACCAATGAAGGGTTTTATGAGTGGCTAGTAATGCCCTTTGGCCTAACTAATGCACCTAGCACATTCATGAGACTCATGAATGAGTTGCTAGCAGATTTTATTGGTAAGTTTGTAATAGTATATCTTGATGAAATTTTAATATTTAGTAGGTCCAAGGAGGAGCATATGAAGCATTTGGAGATGGTCTTGAGAAGGTTGCATCAAGAGAAGTTGATGATCAATCAATAAAAGTGTGAGTTCCTGAAAACTGGATTAGTTTATCTTGGTTTTGTGGTTGCTAATGGATGTATAAAGATGGAACCTGATAAGGTTAAGTCAATTTTGGAATGGCCTACACCTAGGTCCATAGGGGATGCTAGGATTTTTCATGGATTGGCCTCCTACTATAGGAAATTTGTAACAAATTTCAGTCATGTATGTGCCCCTATCCTCAACACTATCAAAGGAGGAATCAAATGTCATTTTAAGTGGACTATAGCAGCAGGCCAAGGATTTGAAATGTTGAAAAAAAGGATAGCAGAACTACCTACACTTAGGTTTCCCAATTTCAATCATCTATTTGTGGTGGAGTGTTATGCTAGAAAGCTAACCATTGGAGCAGTGTTAAGCCAAGAGGGACACCGTGTGGAATTCTTCTCAGAGAAGTTAAATGAGGCCAAACAAAAGTACTCCACCTATGATTTGGAGTTGTATGCTATGGTACAAGAACTTTAAAAATGGAGACACTATCTCCTACCAAGGGAATTTGTGGTCTACACTGATAACCATGCCCTAAGTTTCTTGAATGGGCAAGAAAAACTGAATCAAAGGCACCTTAAGTGGGTAGAGTCTCTACAAGCATACACATTTGTCATCAAACACAAGAAAGGGGTTAGCAACAAGGTTGCAGATGCTCTTAGCCGAAGAGTATTAACTATACATGAGATACAATTGCATAGTGTAGGGATGAATGATTTGAAAGACCTCTACAAAGAGGATAATGACTTCAAAGATGCCTATGAGGCATGTGTAAAGTTCCAACAGGGGTTTAAGGTGGAATTCACTGAGTTTATGTTGCAGGAAGGTTTATTGTTTAAAGGACACCTCATGTGTATACCTCAGAGTTCAATGAAGGAGAACATTGTGAAAGAGAAACACCAAGGAAGCTTGGGAGGCCACTTTGGAGTGGATAAGACACTGGAGCACATGAATAGGCATTACTATTGGCTTAAGTTACAGTCAGATGTTAGGAAATTTGTAGAGAAATTTCAGATTTGTCAGAGGGCTAAAGGACAAAGTAGTAACAGTGGATTGTATCAACCCCTATCCATACCCCAAAGGCCTTGGGAGTGCCTAAGTATGGACTTTGTTTTGGGGTTACCAAAGACAATAAGGGGTCATGATAGTGTGTTTGTTGTGGTAGACCATTTTAGAAAAATGGATCACTTCATTCCATGTAAGCAAACCAATGATGCTTCCCAAATTGCAGGTCTGTTCTTCAGAGACATTGTAAGGATCCATGGATTGCCACTGAATATAGTAAGTGACAGAGATAGTAAGTTTGTGGGTCACTTTTGGAGGACCCTTTGGAAGATGCTAGGTACTAACTTGTCTTTCTCTTCAGCCTACCATCCATAGTCAGATGGGAAAACGGAGGTAGTAAATAGGTCACTTGGGAACTTGCTAAGATGTTTGACTAAGCAACATGGATAGTCATTGGATCACATCATAGGGTAGGTAGAATTTGTCTATAATGACTCCATTAATAGGAGTACTAGTAAAAGCCCCTTTGAGATAGTATATGGGGTCAATCCTAGAGGGATATTAGAGTTGAGGGATCTCAATTTGTAGGTCAAAAGGAGTGCCCAATGGGAGTCATTTGCAGAACAGATGAAGGAGCTTCTTGATCAAGTCAACAAGACTCTACAAAAGCAAGTGGAGAAGTATAAGTCCAAGGAAAATTAGACAAGAAGGGATTTGCAGTTCAAGGTGGGGGATTTAGTACTTTCTTACCTCAAAAAGGAAAGACTACCCAAGGGACAGCCTACCAAGTTACTCATGAAGAAGATAGGACCTTGAAGATATTGCACAAGTATGGAAAGAATGCATATGAAGTGGAATTGACTCCTGATTTGGGCATTTCACCAATCTTTAATGTATGTGACATGTATCCCTATAAGGGACCATCTCTAGACATAGGTAAAACCACTCTTACAAATTTAGGAGATGATGATTGGGTGAAAGACTTACCTACTCCAATCCCACTGTAGTTAGACAGTACACTTGATTCTAAGGTGATCAAAAAGACAAGGAAAGGTACTTACAAAGAGTATCTAGTTAAGTGGCGGGGACTACCTGAAGTTGAGGCCACTTGGATGACTGAAGTAGACATTCTGAAGCATGGGGTCACCATTGAAGACCTCCTAACTCAAGGGACTTGAGTTCTTTGTCCCAGGGGAGTGTGGTGTAGAGCACCTCCCATTTTGATGTGTTTGGTGTGTTTTAAGGTTGTGTGAATTTTTGTGTGTGGTTTGGAATAAGGTCCAATAGGTTGGATCCAAAGGTGACCACCTCCATGTTTGTAAGAGCCAAAAGTGCTCACTAGGTGCTTTATGGTCATTTTGACCTAGAAAGACAAAAAGTGTTATTTTTGTGTAATTTGGGTTTATTGTGTCTCTTAGGAACCTAAATGTCCTAACTAGGGTCATAGAAGTCAACAACATCCATCGAGTTGACAAAAAGAGTCAAATAGCACAAAATGTAAAAAAAGTTGCTAGCGACTTTGAAAGTTGCTCGAGCAACTTTTGTAACTTTTAGCAAGAACTTGAAAAATGAAGTTAGAGCGGTTGTAACCACTCATGCTCGGTATGAGCATGGATTTGATGACTTTCAAAGGTTAATGAAGTTTTGGATTGCAGAACTTATTTTGTGAACCTCTGTACGGATGTCTTTAACTATATATTTGTAATTCACGGTGCTTTCTACATTATGTACAGTTATGTATGGATTGGGCAAGAAGATCGGACCCCATGGGGTGTAGTGTTTCAAGATAGCTTTCTTTTGCATATTTTAGGTTGCTTTGAAGTTATAGGAGTAGAGAGTTATAGTAGATTTGAAGTCACTAGTCTGTAAGTCCCATTTATAGAGTCACGGTAAAATTTACAGGGAAATATTATGAAACCATATCACAGCTTGAAATTGAAGTTGCAGGAAAACATTATGAAACCCTACCATAGCAACCTTTTCCTCCAAACCTCAATGAGAGGAGTTGCCTAAATAAACAATGCAATCAATCTAACAAACTTTAATCATTAGAAAATCAAATCCACAGATTCCCATCCTAGTCTACACATCTAGAAATATTGACATAAAAGAACAAGTCTTAGATAATAACGACTAAGGCATTGGTAATGGTCATACAGTAAGCTGATGTAGCAGAGAAAGCACCTCCATTCCATCACTCTAATGCAGGAGCTTCTTGGGTTCTTTGGCAATCCTGATCAACCAAAAAAAATGTGTTTGCTTTTATTCTTGAGTTTGTTTGGAGGTTGCTCGGTAAAGTGCTCAATTAACTACTGTTGCTCGGTTACTTATTCTGTCTTGCTTTACCGACGGGTCTCGGTGAACGTTATGGCTGCTCGGTTGGGTTTTCACCGAGTTGTTTCTCTTGCTCGGTTACCTTCTTACCGAGTTGTTCTTGTTCCTCGGTCGGCTTCTTACCAAGTTGTTTATCCTGATCTGGCCAACTTCTGCATATAATTTTTGTAGCGTAATTAATGTGGGATCTCTCATTGGGATATGCGTGGACCTAAATCTAGGTCGTTGTTGTTTCCTATGTTGGATCTGAGTGCCGACCTCTTTGGTGAACTCTTGTATATATTTGGTTTCTGTTCTTAGATTAAGGAGGGTGTGGGTATCAGTTTTGGAGATAGAAGATTAAGGTTAGCATATTTGGATGGCAGGTCTGTGACCTCGCATGTAATAAGAATATTCTGTAAACATTTGAATGTATATGGTCGAAACCGGGAAGGCCTTACAGCCCGGCATGTAATGAGTTTGATGAATTAATACAAAGTATTTTTTGTTTCTTCTCTCCCTTCTTGTGTTGTTGCTTCTGTGTTGTTCTGCAAGTTGCTTTGGGATAGCTGGGAGTGCCTTGGGCCCTTGTTCTCCTCTCCCTCCTTGTGTCACACTCCTATGAATAACCCAACCTACTCTCTCTTGTGTAGCGCCATGGCATCCATCACTCTCTCTCTCCTATCGCCTTAATTGGGAAACCCCATCCGCCTCTTGCAGGAAAAATAAATGATAGAGAACGATCAAATCAAAGAAAGAAATAGGAATCTTAGGGTTTAGATTTCATGCTGCCCGTAGATCTACTTTGACATTGGACGGTTCAGATGAATCTGAAAGTGCCATAAAAAGCTTGTCAAAATTTGCTCTGAATCTTCATGCCATGATAGAAGAGTGGGCAGATAGAAGATGTTATTACACTCAAGTAACGGTGGAGACCAACTGGCATTACATCATAGAGTGCTCAGCCTACAAGGATATTCGGGAGAATTACATTGATACCTTATAAGTGAACACCTTGAGAAATTTGTTTGAAGAAGAAAAGATCACTAAGGTAGCAGATTTCCTAACCAAGATACACAGCAGAAGATCCAAATTGCAGAAGAGAAAGAGATCTAGTAGGTGGGGACTTGTCGCGTTTGGTTTCCGCTTGTTCATTTTGTTGTTGGCTACCCGTAGGTTGTTTGGCCTCGTGGACATTATTAAAAACTTGCATTCATTCATTCATGATGGGACACCTGTAACCCTTTCCAAACATGCCATTCATATATGTTTTACATACTAAAGGATATTAGCATTGTCGTAAGGACATTCGTAAGGATGATCACCTATCAGGTGCGTGCTATATAAGTAGAATGATTTTTATTGAGAGGTGCACAAATTGGAAAAGACTCACCACCATGCAAAATAAATTTTCCATACACTTGCGCAGCAACAACACATACCCAACAACTTTTCCAACATCCTAGCGACTTTTCTGACATCTGACACGACAATTACGCTCAGTCTTCAACTTATAATAGCCTATCAGCTAATAACAAAGAACTTTACTTACTAGATCCACCAGTTTGGTTTTGTATGTTCTCCACTGTCTTTTGTCAATGCCAATACAATTTGAATTGTAGTTGATGGTTTGGAGAAAAAAAACCAGAAAAGCCCACAAACACTAAGATAACTGTTGTATACATACATTCCAAGCTCTCAAGAATGGATTTCACTTTAGATTAATGGGTTGTTTGCACTCCTTTAATGAATGCTAAATAAGGCTACAAGAGAACATTTTGAAGAAGACAAAAAATTATGCACCTGTGGCCATCCAGCACTCTAGATGTACTTTTTACACAAATAATAATTAGTAAAAATTTACACATATAGTAAGTTTTACCTTTTACAATCTTGTGTACAGTGAAATGCATATATATTGCATGTATTCCATATCCTATATATATGTGCTTTAATTTTTGAAATGTGACTTTACCAGGGTAATGGTTAAATTTATTCTTTTATAGAAAGGCAAAAAAAATTTGAGCTACAGTTGAAATTGTGGCACGTTAGGTAATAGTTGCAGCTAGATGGTTTAGTAAAACAACAGGTTTAGAGGAAAAACAGTTTCAAGATATAGTAAAAGTAGCTTTGAAACCTACAGTAGTTCTTAAGATACTTGGTTTGACTAAAGACGTCTAGTGGCAATACACAATGATGCAACAGATGGCACCAACAACATTGTATTGCCTATTTGTTTACCAATCTGCAAATTGTCGTCTTTGCAGAGCCTCTCAAGTCATAGGCTTTAACAGCAAATTGGGGCCAAATACAGAACAAGTGGAGGAATGTCATAATGCATTGGAAGCGATATTGGTAAGAAAAAACATTTTTTGTCAAGCAAAATGGTAAAGGGCTAAACTTAGTGACATGTTGTTGTCTTGCGTTTTTGTTTGCTTAGAAAATTGCACCCAAAGAGTAATAATAAAATTATAATAAAACATTGTTTTTAAGTTATACAGATAAAAATTAATTAAAAAAAAAATTGAAATAAATCAATTGGGTACATAGCCCAAGTGCCATTATTTTTAGTGATGATGTGCATCTACCATAACACACTTCAATCTTAACCAAGGCGTGCATATGACCATGTAGCATGTAACTTTATTCAAGGCAAATTAACGAACTTTTGAAGCTAAATGCAAATACATTGCTGCATTTTGTAACAACTAAGGAGTGAATTAAATGCCAGAAACAATTGCACGTTAAAAGAAGGCAGCTAACACAAGCACCTCGGGAAACAACAGCACCAATTTGCCACCTGTTGGTACTCTCAATTTTCTTGAGATTACCATGTTGAAAATTTTTAAAGTCTGGTCAAAACTTCATTTTTAAGCGTAAGTCTCAAAGTGACGAGATTTTTAGGAACTGGCTGCCAGTGGGAAATTTGGAATTTGGATACCGTCAGGATTTTGGGTTTTAACCTCCTAGCTTGAGCTTGAGTTTTTTTTTGGGATGTCGGGAAAATGGGTACTTATGTTCAATCAACCCTTTCAGTTAGTCCAAGTCCTTAGTCTTAACTCTTAAGTCTTGTCGGAATCCGACATATTGGTGGCAAGTTTGAGCTATAAAGAAACGCTAAGTACTCTAGCGCGGAGAATTGATTTTTGTGATGTTTAAGTGATCGGGAATGGAAGCATAGTACCGAAATTCTGAAAGACTACATCATCAAAAAATTTGGTCAGAAATGGAAGCCTGGTGGTAGATTTCCCGAAACTCCGAGGAATGGAACCTATGGAATGGCAGTCAGTGAAGGGTTAGCGGTTAAGTATTTGTTTTGATCGTTAGCTCACGAGTTCATGAGCGGTTAAGTATTTGTTTTGATTGTCAACTCGCAAGGTCATGAGAGGTTGAGTGTTGTTAGGTCGCGAGTTAGCGATAGGTTGATAGGCTGCCACTTATCTGAAATCTTATTAACTAAAGGTTTTGTATTGCTTTGTCATTGGCTCACGGAATGAAAAGGAATATTCTTCTCAGACTGGAGAGTTAGCGAACAATTGCCACGTGGAGGTTATCAGATGCTATGGTGATAAAGGTTAAGTTTTTTTTTGTTGTCTCTAGCTCTCAGGTTCTCAAGGCGATCTCTTCTTAAGTTGGAGAGCTAGCGAGTGACTGCCACCTGTTCAGAATGTTAAAGTTAGTGGTTGTCTCCAACTCGCGACTGTTAAGGAAGATTACATAAAAGGTTGGAGAATTGGCGACAAGCAGTTTGTTGTTAGTTGTCGTTGGATTGCTGTGGTATATGGACTTAACATTTTTAAGTCGTGAGTTAGAGATAGAGGATGTCTCCTTTTGCTCGCCAGCTCGCGAGGTTTTGAGGCGGTCAATAAAGCAAGCCAAGGGTTGGAGTCGGCAGTTAGTCGCCAAGTTGTGGCGGCTAGCAGCGGTGAATGAAAGATGTAGAGAGCTCGTGACAGTTTAAGTGGCGGTCAGTGTAACGGTTAGTCGCCAAGTCGCAGCGGTTTGAGGCAGTGGGCGGTAATGACTGGCGAGTGGTTGTCGCAAGGTCGCAAGGGTTACTAAATGGTTAGTATGTGGAGCTGAGAGTTAGTAATTGTGTTCCACGTGGCAGTTGTTTTAAATGGAGGTTATGGTCGCCAAGTCACGGCAGTTTGGGATTTAAATGTTTTTAACCGGTGAGTTGGAGATAGGCATTTGGCGATGATGAAAGATGTTGGTCACGAGATCTTAGGTTACGCTGCAATTAATTGCTTCAAGCCGCGAGCCAGCGACTAAGGGTGTTGGTAGTCATTTTCCATGGCATCGCGAGCTCGCTGATATGAATGTTAACAGTTCCAAGCTAGAGACGAAATCGTTAATGGCTAGTCGCTAGTTCGCAGGTGTAAGTGAGGAGGTTGTTTGTGCCAAGAAATAGTGAGATGCTGCCACGTGTCTCAGATGTCATGATCAACGGTTAGCGCGGGATCACATGTTTTCCTCCACAGCTAATCTCAATTATTGCGCATGCAGAACATTAATGTTGAGTTGATGGACAGAGAGTGGGTACGCAAGAAAGAGCTTTAAAGTTGCATCCATAACCATCATTTCCATGTCAAATATCGAGTTCTTTGTTGCCACAGATATATTGCAGCTCTAGCTTGTTTCTGTTGGCTTTCTTCAATTGGTTAGCTGGTGGCGCTCTTCCCGGGTTTTTGTTGTTGAGCAGTTAAGTTGTTTTGCCCTAAGTGATCTGTAGCTTGTTGCAATCCTTGTTCTATAAAAGGATTTTAAAGATCACTTAGGAAGGGGCTATGATATTTTGTTTTGAGTTCTTAGGACTTGTTTCAACTCAATCAAGGTTTAACAGATGTAATAAGTCATGTATAACAATTTACAAAGCAATTAAATATTTTAGTATTGAGGTTTTAGTCATGTTGAGTATTATTTCAATGAGCAAATCAATGTATGAAAACAATGATTCTGAAGTCAATGAAATATAGTCCAAATTTGGTGCTCTCCTCTGTGTTGGTTTTATGAGTTGTGAATTTAATAATTCAAAGTTCTTATTCAATTCATTGCATATTGTTTATGTGTATGTTTTAATTCTAAGCTTTGATCAAGGATCAATTAAAATGCTGAGAATTAATTCATGAGTTCATAAGGTTGGCATAAGGATCGTTATAAGAAATCTAATTTTGGATTACATGAAAGGATGTTATTGTAATGCAATAATAATCTAAGTCTTGAATCAGTCGCAGTTTATGTCATTCATACAAAAGGGTGTGAACTGAGAGAATTGCCCAATGGATAAGGCACTATTCTAAATATGTTATAGTTGTTATTTTGTTAGTTCAGGGTATTTGGTTATATTATCTTTTGATGAAAAATCTTTTTATTTTCAATTTTATTTGTGGTGTGTATATCTCATGTTCCATACCAATTGAGAATCAATAAATAATTAGCCCCTACTTAGTATTTTCTTGTTACTATTGAACCTCTTATGGGATAATTTGTTTATCAATTTCAGGGGTGTGTTTAGTGAAGGTATTATTGCACTAAAATTAGGTTTACCCACAACCAAAAGTGTAGGGGGGATTTTTAGTCCCTGTTAGTTGGTACAGTCCTCTTAGGAAGTTTAACAATTGAAGTTGGCTTCTCTATAGAATTTGTTGAAGAGTGTACTAGTAGCTTCTTATAGCGTAAAACCATCTTGGGAACCAACGCCACCTATTCCACTACTCCATTACCTTCATTCTAAACATGTTTGTACTTTTGTTTACCACCTCATCCTCCTCTTTATCGACTACTTTTATTTGTTTACAATGTGTTATTCGGAATGCAATGCTTTATGTTACGGATAAGTGACAAATTCTTGGCCAGCATTGAGGTTTAGTGATGAATTATTGCCCAGCATTGCACTTGTGTAGCCCTATGCTTGCCCAACACTGGTTGAGAACAGTAAAAGATTTGATATTAGTGTAGCTAATGCTAGCTTGGGTTTACGACTAATGTAGAAGATCAATTTTGTGATGCATAGAAGTGCTCTAGTTTAAAGAGGTTTTGATCTGGCAATGCACTCTCATATATGTTGGCATCTTCGTATGATAAACTAAGATATTTTGTATTGTTCACCTTTGTAAAGGTTATAAAATTATGGGAATGTAGTTAAGTTGGACTGATACGCTTTTGATAGTGTGTAGCCCCCTCATCCAGCTTGTATCTTTCCTCCTCTGTCAAATTCCTCAATCCCTGCAGATGGACACGAGTTCTTGAAATATTAAATTGTACTTGAAAATGCTTTTCACCGGTTGTAACATCAGCTACTGAGTTGGGTATTGAATTGGATATAATTACAAAGAAGCTATTTGATTATTTCGTACATGTGATTGTATTTCCAGAGTTTCCAGAGCCATTTTCACGGTCAAGTATTAGCCACTTTATATTTTGCAGTATTTTGATTTTTTTTTGTTTTCTGCCAAACAATTTAACAATATGTCCTCTCCAACTGCCCATTGGGAGGAAATATAGGAGTTTCCCAATTTATCTGGTATATTCAAGTTCTGCTCTTTTACCCTCGATTGAGTTGCTGTTCTTACGTGTTTCCATCAACATTCTCTAGCAATACAATAGCTTCAAAGAATTGTTTAATGGTAACATTTTCTTTTCAAAGGCTTCTTGGTATTGCTTAATTCCATTTATGATCTGTGGCAATGTTGTTCTACGTTGCAAGAAGAAATTGGGAAAAAGCAAATTTTGGCCAACATCTACGCCAACTTAATTGTCTTCAAAACATGTCTGCTTAATTTTTGAAGATACTGTTAGTTAATTGAATATATCGAAACTAAGATTATGTTGAAAAAAAACTAGGAAACCCCAATCAAAATATAGCCCATGCAAATGTAGTAAACAACTCTTTCATGGTTAACCATATTGCATGTCTATTTAATCCATATAGAGTGAAAAAGTTTGAATTTGATTAACATTGGAAACTCAAAAAAATTCTGAGGAATCTTCACATTATGATATCCATACTTTTACAGAATCTCATGCAAGTCATCAACAGAAGCTTTCTCCCTTAGCAGTTTCACAAATTGATCAAGTTGTGGGTAGTTAGCCACCCATTTTGATCACCCTGCCTGCCTCATTTGTGGTCATTTGTTCTCGTTATCCTGCCTTTCCTGCCTTTGTTCTCCACCACCTGTTTTTAAGTCTGAGTCAGCTAAACACAATCACCATGGAAGCTGTGCACTCTGGCTCAAGTTGCAGGACCCCATAAAAATATGAAACACGCACACAGACAACAAAGACATCCATTTCTACGTAAATAAACACAGCAATTTCACATAAAAAAATTATTTGCAAGGGCAGAAACTGACCACGCTCACAGAGAATATGAGCGATTTTTTAAAGGAATAGCCCAGTCACAGAATATATGCAGTTACAACATTCAGCAAGGCTACAGTTTTGTACACATACCTTCAAGAGCTTATAATTTGATTTTCAATTTGTTTTCTGTAAAAGCATTCAGGAAATGCATTGAATAATTAATGAAGATTAAGCAATGTGAGAAGTGCTAGTCGTGGTGAAGTAGGTGGTAAATAGCCCAAAGCTTATTACCCAAAGGCCTTCAAAGGTGCCACATGTATGCTCTGCCTTATTATATCTTTCATGTAAACAAAGTGTCAGCGAACAATTTAAAATAAATACAGCCCTGACACACAGCTACAATGTGGGGATGAGGTCCCCCGTTTGTTGCCTCACTGGTTCATAGCTCTGGGTCAAAAGCATTTCCCGTGGAGCCAAAGGGTGTGTCATGCCAGTGTCACAGGTCACATTAAAAAGTTTACCAAGCATTTTAAAAAAAAGTGCATGACATAAATTTGATATCCTCTGTATGCAACAAATCATAAAACACATATGGTCCATTTGTCTACATTAGTACAAATCATGAGGCAAACAAAGAAGCTCAAAACAATTCCTCTACTTCAACATTTCTCTCCAGACTTGTATATTTCCCCAAAACCTTTCTTGAACAATAGTTCATTCAAAGAAAGAACTAAACAATATTGTAATACTATATTGTAAATCACCGACATGGGCAGATGAAATGAAAATGGAAAATCTAAACACTCACAAAAAATTTATGAATTGTGGCATTCACAGCCAAATCCATTGCAATAGAAATGCAAGAAAGATGACCTTGATTATTTTAAACAGAATAAACAGTGCCAACAGATAGTGCTTCAAAATGACTTGCAAAAGATTTTTTATTGCCTATGAATTTTGGTCATATCATGTTGATTATGCTCTATGTCTTGGTTAGGGTTTAGGGTTTATGACATATTTGCAAGATCTTTTATAAAAACCCCAGTTATGTTCTATTTTGTCATTACCTTTTTTGGGAGTTAAATCGCTTAAGCAAAGGGTTGTTATGTCGTGAAGAGGGACCATCAATGTTATCAAAATGTATTATCTTTTATGTCAGGTCGGCTTTTTATTTTTTGCAAGTCCCGCAGCTTTTCCTAAGCTCCAGCGCTTTATTCTTAAGTATCCCATGGTCGTTTTATAAGTGAATAAGTTAAGGGTTTGGCCTTCGTTCTAGGTGGGTCCCCTTTACTTTACCGGTGGTCTGCTACGTGGTAAGTTTTTATTGGTCCCCGCAATACCGTGAAGACCTTTTTTGTAATATTTTATTGTTAGCGGCATCGCAGGGGATTGACATCTGTCATATGTTGTGTGGCCAAGGGAACTATTGAAAACGTATTATCTTTATGCCGACTGCATTAGGTTATCTGTCGGACTACTTAAAGTCTCATCTTTTTGCATGTGCTCAAAATGGACAAAGATCTTTTAAACCACAGGAAAAGGTGCATGACGGTTAATGGCAAGGGTTAAATGGCTTACACAGCAGCGAGGTAAGTTTTGAGCAGATCTGACGGTTGTTGTGATCCCGTGATCAAAGATGCAAGGAACTTACGGATCGCAGCATCGCGAGATCTTGACATGTGTCCTTGGTTAGCCAGCGCTAATGAAAGGTAGGGCCAGATGACGAGGTGGTGACTTGGGTAATTTTATTGGTTGTTTCATGGGCCCATTTGCCAAGTCAGAAGTCAACGTTAGGTTGACTAGTGAGTATCGTTCGATGGGCCAGCGTGGAAAAGATCGACGGTTAGATTTATAACTTGCTACATGAGGCTATGACACATTGTTTCAAACTTCTATACGGTAAAAGGCAGCTTGATTGTGTGAAGTATGGAAGTTGCAGGATAACAACTGAGAACTAAAGGTGTAAGTTTGCAAGCTATCACGACTTCACAGGATTCAAGACTCAGCACTGAACAAGTTTGCAGGGACACAAATAGAAATGTGCAAGGGCGTCCATGAAAAATCATTTGACATGACATGCATAGCAACCTAAAAGTCACTCAGTCGAAAATTTCAGAAAATCTTTAGGCTCACAGAGGAATGATAGTGAGTTTTGAGATTGCTGAGGGAAATTCTGCAAGGTTACTGCCATATGCCAGCTACTTACCTGGCATTCACTAAATACTACCATGTGCAATCCCAATAAGTGTATGCATATATTGAAGGTTATAAGTAACACTTCTCAACAGAGTCAATTATCCAGATATTAGCAAAAATGGATGTTGTAGAGAATGCAGAGGATTTCTGGATACACTTGCAGGAAGAGTATTGGGATGAAGTATAGGGGCCGAATACATAAATAGCCAAAGGGATATTCAAATGGAGGATCATAGCCACAGGGATATTCAAAGTTGAAAGGAGTGGCAGACTCTAAATCCACAAGGCTAACGCTCCTATACATACATGTGGTGGCATTACAAAGAGAGGCAGGATGAAGAAGAGAACGAGGAGACCTCAGAATCATGTGTGTTTCAATAGGAACAGATTTCAGAATCCTCCAGAATCTGCGGAAGGATATTTTGAGAATCTTGCATCCTAGCACTCTTTGTATCAATATCAGTAAACAAGCGATATTGGCACGACTCCTGAGTATGTTAGTTTTGTTGGGAGACACTCTGACTTCCACATGGACTAACAGTTAGTCTTGAACATGGATAGAAGGTAACAAACTTTGTTAGGAAATAACAGATAAGGTTAGGGAATATTTTGTTAAAGGCAAAAGGCATTTTATCTCTTCTGAGTAAAGTCTTTTGTAACAAGAATCAAGCGGTCCAATAGACCGATGGCATGTGTCTCCTCTGGCTCAAAGCTTGTTTGCTCCCTTGTTTCTATAAAAGGAAATTCAAGGCCAAGAGAAAAAAGGTTCGAATTCTTGATGGTTCCGGTAGCAAGTCTAGGTGAAAGTGAGAATGTTGTAAATCTGATTGCAGAGCAAATAAATGAAAGTTCAGTGTCAAGTTTTAGGTAGGGTTTGGAATGAATGAAGTTGTAATATGTCTTATGACAGAAATAGCATCAAAATTTAATAGAAACATATTTCATATCCATTTCTCTAGTGTACAATTTTACTGTATTTTGAATGAAATGAATCAAGGGTTTTTCTCATTCAATGCACTGTTGTGGTGTATGTAATTTTATTATTCATGCTTTGATCTAAGGGGTCAATTAAATGCTTGAATAGTATTACAGATTGGTAGGGCTTGTGCAGGGATTCTGATAAGTAGTTTGGGTTGGGATTGTTGATGGGATGTATTGTAAGGCAATATTATCCTAGATCTTATGCTATAGTCAAAGTCTGTCATATTTCAATTTATGTCTCATGGACTCTTATCCCCAATGGAATAAGGCACTAATCATAGCTTGTAATCCTTTTACTGTCAGTATTGTGTTCATTTTTGCCTACAACTTTATATAAAATTGTTAAATCATGCAATATCTTTTCATTTTCATGTATTGTTGTTACATGTTGTTACCATCTCATGCTCCAATTGGTAGAGGATCAGTGGGAATTAGCCATTTCATAGCATTCTCCCTCTTTGTTGAGCCTTTATATGATATTATTTGCTTTGTGCTAATGTATTTACAAGTATGGTGCATAGTTTGTAAAGGCATTAAGGGATCACCCTCCCGGGTTTTGCAGAGCCCAAAGTGCAGAAGGGTTTGAGATATCCTTGTCAGTTGATCCAAGTCCCAGAGATTATTGAAGATTGGGGTTGGCTTCTCCATAGGTAATTGAAGGATAAACTTGGTTGCTATTTTGTAGTGTAAACCCTTTTCAGGAACCAACACCAACTATGTCCTTCAGTACTTCTCTTTCTATAACACATTGTCTAGATATGCATGAAGACTAACCAGCTCTGTTCAACCCACAATCAGTGGTGTACAACATTGTTCTGCTGTGTTTTTTTTTTAATTTGTGTGTACTACAGTTCATTTCAGATCCTTTAAAACTCTGATTTTAATGGGTACAGTGATGGGAAACAAGATATCCCATGTTGTGCTTCTGAAGAAGTATGTGACAAAGTTGCATGCGCTTGTCAATGCCAGCAAGGCAGTTGAGCATGCTCTTTATCCCAGACCAAGAAAAGCTTATTCTTATGTTGTCTAAGTGAAAGGTTACCCCACAGAGGGAATTTATTTTTGAAAAAAAATTGTGAATGCACAAATGTTGACAAATAATAACTTGCGCAAAGAAAGATATAGACCATTTAATTTTATCCACCAGTGATTGTAAAAGGATTGGTTTCACTAAATGGCAACAAGGTGCAACTCAAGCAGGCACTTTCAGTGAAGGAAGAAGAGGTTTCAAAACAGAGTTGGATGCTAGATGATTTTCAAGATGGTATTGAACATCTCCAAGTAGGCTTTGGCAGACAAGAAAACTAAGGAAAAGCAGTGTTTCTTGCTTCCAAATGAAACCTTCGGTTTTCAACAAACAGCATTTTTGTACAGAAGCAAAGCGGTGAATTTGCCAGAGGCAGTTTCACATTCACTAGAATGATTTCATCCATGAAAATGATGATTTTGTGAACACCCCAAAATGATAAGTTGTAATTTCATAATGCAACAGAGAACTGCTCATGGCATTCCAATTTCATCAATTGTTCAACTTTCTTGGAGTTTTCAAATTTTGCACTTGATTGTACAGTATGAAAAAACTATTGAAAGCCAAAATTAGGAATTGAGAGGAATGTAATAGAAAGTAGAAGTCGATTCAAGGGAGTTGATTATTTCAAAAGACTATGTTTAGACAATTTTCATAATAGAGAGTTGCTAGGGAGATAGCAGGTGATCTTTTGGTCTGAATTCATTGTGAGCCACGCTGATTGTGCACCCAAGTGACTGATTATAGTTGTCTTGAATTTTGTCGATTTAAATGAGCATTTTAGCTCACATTCTGCCAGAGTTTTTTTCCCAACATAGAATACTGTGTTTCAATTGTATGATTGCTCACTTCATTTCCCTGTAATTTACCAGTTTTATTATTGAGTAGTGAGTTCCAGTCTTTCATGTTCCTCATTAATCTATTGTTAATGAACTATCAAAAGGAAACTCCAGCATAGTTTACATATCTATTATCAAGTGATACCAGAGCAACTTTCCTTTGTAGAAGTTGTAATTTTACAGGTCATACTCATAACAACACAGACAATTTCAAATGAAGCCCTGACCAGTGACTTTAGAACTGCAGAGACAATTTTTTCACACTGCTGAACCCAGTCCCTCAACCACACCATACCTGGACCCAGCCGAATCTGCACCTGTACCCAGCCCCTGACCCCCGTACGCAGCAACATAGTATTATATCATAGGAAAAATGTATGGAAGTGGCAATTTTTGAAACAGAGAGATGACCACAATGTCTAAGAGAGCATTAGTGAACTGCATAGAAGAGTGCACGGTCAAAATGGAGAAAAAAGTGCAAGATGAGGAGGTATTGAAAAGGTGCATTAAGGACCTTCACAACTACCTCCGGAGGCTTTTATTCTCATTCAAACTAATGAACATAGATAACATGTGCCCATGCTCACTGCCTTGAGGTAGACTCTCCTCCATCCTCTCCAAGGATAAATGGAGAATGCTACCAGCACAAGGAAGAAATCTGCAAAACATTGTGACCATTGTCATGATAGTCATACAGATTCATCTTGTTAAAAGATGCATTTCAAGAAGTGCCTCTATCAAAAAGGTGTTAAACAGTTAAAGATAAAAAAGATCTCCATGCTTATTGTAAACGAAGAGGGTAAGACATAAAAAATTGCTTGTAGTTCAAATGTGTATTCCAAAAATTTTAGAAAAAGGCATTTATAATCTTTTAGCATTAAATTTCAAGTCAAGAATGTTAAAATTGATGTACTTTTAGAATCTTATTCACAGGCTAACCTTGTATCTCAACATTTAATTGGGAAACTTGCTCTAGAAACTTATCGACACAAGAAGCCTTATGATTTGGGTTGGATCAATGATGGTCCTGATTTGCATGTGAGTTGACAATGGAGATTGAAGCTTGCTAATCAACACCAAGCTTGTTGATGAACAGGTTGTGGACATTGCGCCTTTCAATGTGTGGAAAGCTGTGTCTGGAAGCCCCTACATGTATGACGAAAAAATTATTTTTTACCAAAGGGCAAATAAATACCCTTGATCAAAGGTTAGCATAGCTTCATGCTGTTAGCCTACCAAAGGCAAGAAAGAGCAATTCATGGAGATAGGATCTTAAACGGAAATACCCAAATCATTCCCTCTGAGGTGAATAAAAAGAATGCTGATTAAGTTCCTTCAACTTCAAGCTCTTTGACATTAACAAATTATTCCGACAATTTGAAATAAAGATTTTACAAATCCTAGTTGGAGTAGTGTAAACTTAAATGGCAGCCATGTCATCTATCAAGAGGAGCATCCCTCTTATTCCAAGTCCCCACTGCTTTTGGAGATCAAACGCTTCCATATCAGGGAGGTCTGCTCTAAAAAGGGATTGGTTTCACTTCATCGCAACAAAATGCAATTCATGAAAACACTTCATTGAAGGAAGAAGAGATTTTGAAACTAAGTCATACTTGGATGCTGGAGGAATGAAATGTCTCTAAGCAAGCTTTGGCAAACAAGAAAACTAAGGAAAAGCGATGTTTCTTCCCCTTGAACAAAACCATCTGTTTTAACAGGTAGTGGTATCATAACCTGTAAGAGCAGTTTCATAGTGAGAAAATGCGATGACTTGCCAGTGGCAATTTTGCATTCACTGGGGCAGTTTCAAAATCAGCCTCTGATGTCAAACAGCAGCTTCTTTATGCAATAGAGAGAAACCCGAGGCATTCCAACCTCCCCAAATGTTCAGCTTCCTTCCAGTTTTGCTCTTGATTGTAATGCATAAAGAAACTATCATATGCTGGAATTAGGTATGTGGCATGTAATTGGAAATAGAAGTAGATTCAAGAGAGTTCATGTTCCAAACAGTCTGAATAAAGGGAATTTTCAAGATAGTTAAGTGTAAGTGAGTTAACAAGTAATACTAATCATGGGAACCGAATTAATAGTGATTCAGGCTAGTTGTGTGCCCAACTGACTTGAGATTGTAATTGCTTTTAAGTTTGTGGATTTAAACGAGTATTTCAACTCGCATTTTGCTAAGTGTTTTCTCCCACACATGCGATTCTCCAGGATTGAACCTTTGTCTTCAATTGTGTGATTGCCTACTCTCAATTTCCTGCCATTTTCACATTAAGTTGTTGCTTAGTGCATTCCAATCTTTCATGTTTTTTGTTTAATCTATTGTTGATGAACTATCGAATGGAACCCCCATCACAGCTTTAAAATCAACTGGTGAAGTTTAACCAATTATCTATGTTTTGTGCATGCAAGTGTGACAACTTATTTGGGGAAAAAAAGGTAAGCATTACAATTGCCTGAGACTGAACCTACAGGTTGTGGAAAGAGATTATGAAAAATCCATGCTAATATGAAAAATGGTCCAAGGAGAAACACCAACCAATTAAGTATTCTAAATCATAAAGACTAAACTAGAATCAAATGAGAAACACAGGAAATGAATGTGGATAATCACCAACAAAATGGCTGCATTTGTCATCCAAACTTATTTCAACTCTTACCTCCTTAACCAGAAATGACATTGCGGGTATATTCTTCAACAGTTTAGGAAAATGATGTTTTATTAAAACCAAAGCAATTGTAGCAGCAAAAACAATGGATACTCTTAGCATGTCATTTGAGAGCTGCAAATCCTATGACAAAAAGTAACTTTAGTGATGGCAATTTATTCAATCTTTACCATCTACATTTTGCATTGCATCCACTGTCGTTGTCTGGTTAGGATCAATACCAAGTGGTAGTCAACAATGGCAAGTGCTTTGTTGATCATCTACAGCTACAACAACATATGAATAGTGCATCAGTTTAGAACAAGTGTTTGCAGAATATTTAGTTTGATTATAAAAGATGAACTATCTCAAATACCTAAAATGGTCTGTTGAAATGTCTGTGTAAGAAAGCACCACACAATATGGTCAAGCTCCACAAATCGCCTCCACTGTTTGTTAAATCAAGCAATGAAAGAGTGACTAAAATAACAACAGAAGCTTTTGATTATGAGTGTGAAGAAAATTGACAGCCAAATAATTTACCGTCCATGAATTGCATCGAATCCATTGTTGTTGTTTGGTTCAGATTAAAAGATTAGTGCAAACAAAACATCACTGGGTGTTTTCTTCAGCATCCAAAGCTGCAACAACATAAGCCTTAAAATATCAATTTACAGCAAGTTTTAGAAATTTATGAAGTGGTCAACTACTTTTGATTAAATACTCACAAGTCGTCCTGCAATAAGGACATATTTTGCCTATGTCCCCATGCCTGAATGGTTCAAGACTATTTTTTGCTTTTACTTATTGCAACCTGTAGCAGAGAATACTCTTCCCATTCCTCAATTGTGTCATTCAAGTCTTGAATAATGGGATTGCTTCTAGGATGGCTAGAACTACATTTGTGCATTTTGATTGGACTAGACCATGGTGATCTCCGTCTCAAAGATATTTCCTCTAAATCTGGGTCTGATTTGAATTCAAAGGAGAAAAGACCAGATTCATGGAGATCTTTTCTAAATCTTTCAACACACACATTAAAAGAAAATATCTGATCTGGTGTAGTTGGTAAATTTTGGAGTAGTGATTTCAAAAAATTCTCTGATTTTTTCAGGTCTTCATTGCAAGCATCAGCTGCTTTTGTGGCATCTACGATTGAAACATAAACAATATAGTAATAAATCAAACATAAAAAAACCCTTAATAATATGTCATTGTGAAATGCTTCTATCAAAATTTACCAGTAGTACGGTCTTCAATAGAGAAACACCTTTCTGTATCTTCATTTTCCAATGGAATAGAGAGATCTATCATTGACTTAAGTATTAGATAGTTTAATAACTGTAACAATCAATCAATGTTTCATTATCAAAATAGCATAATGACATTACCAGTGGTATGGTTTTCAAGATTGAAACGCCCCCGCAGATCATCATCAACTAATGGAGCAACAACATCTATAATAGAAGAAGAATAGCTTAGTTAGTTATAAAAACACCATAATAACCATTGAACATATCAATATGAAAATAAAATCTTGGCACTTACTATCAACGTGATCTTTCCCATCTGTTTTGTTTCTCTTAGAAAAATCCAAAACCTTCAACACATGCTTGCAAATGTTTCCCCTCTTTGTCCATTGACAATCACATACAAGGAAGTTGGGTCCAAACTTTCTAACTAGATACTCTTTTGTTGCAACAGACTGGCTTCTTACCTTATATGTGCTAGAGAGATCGTATGAATAGCAATCTATATCTAATATTGCTTTTGACCTCTCCAATGATGTAATGTGATATCTTTCTTTTTTGAAATTTGTTCGAAATTCTGATAACTGCAAAAACCTTTTGTTTTTATAGTATGGCTCTACCTTATGAAGAAGCGTACAAATAAGCCAATCCATCCTCCTTGTACATCTTCGAGCATAATCACTTAAATAGCAACTCTTAATGTAAAAGTGATACGACTCTATGGATGAATTAATTTCTTGACTTGAATTGGAGAAGTTTCGAAAGTCTTTTGGCCATGTAGCTTCACAAACGAACATTGTTACATTTTAGAAAAAGATTAATAAAGTAAAATGATATAAAGACAGAAACCAAATATTAGGATTTAGCAATCTTACCAATATGACCATCATCATGACACCAATTTTTTTTAAACTGGGTTTTGAAATCCTTCTCTTGTGGGAATTCCTTCGTGAATTCGTTAATTAAGTGAATAATAATGTCTTCATTCTTGATCATTGCACAGAAAATAGCACCCAATCTATAAAACATTTTTGTTTCCACATCTTTGTTTCTAGCATACCTAAATCATGGACCACAATATCATGCAATGAAGGTGAAATTTGAAATGTGGTACCTGTATCTTATTATTGATTCACTAACCTATATATACTTTTCAACCATGTCTTGCGTATGTGCCAAAAGCATAATTGTGGTCGACAATCAAAAGGCAACCTACAAACATTGTGAAAGTTTATAAGCAATCTTCCAACCAGATGTAAAGTTGAATTGAAAACTTTCCAGGGTTTAGAGCAGAAAGCTATGTTCTAATGAAAATATTAAGCAGTTATAATAACCAGAGATAATTTAAAATTTTAAAAACCAATAAAATATTATTATTAAAACCTCATTGATTGGAAATTAGTAGCAGCAGCATCTACTATGAATGCATTGACATGCCAATCTTCTTTAAGTTGTTTTCCTCGTCTATGAACTTCTACAAGCCATTCATTGATATCCTCAACTTTATTTCTTGAGGATATGGCCCATGCAACTGGTATACCAGCCTCTTGCTCGTCAAAAACAAGCAAAGTATATAATTGGAACTGTATGGATAAACCAGAAATTAATTATCTTGAAAAGAAAATAATGAGTAAATTGAGAAGCACAATACAATTAACATTGTTCTACTTACACCATATTTGTTGGTAAAAAATGTGGAATCCAATGCAATTATTGAGTTGTGTGAATGTTTCACCATTATTTCTTGCATCCACGGTGTTTGTATGCCAACAATAAATGGAATATCATCCACAATGTTTGCCCATTGGAAATAAAATAAATTCTCTTTCTCCTCTACATGCCACAAGCTAACACTTACTATATCATCTTTATTTTTTTGGGATCGAATGGAGCGTACTTTTTTCCATGCATTTAGTACTTCCTTTCTAAACATGCACGCATCTGTCTTATTCATCAATTCAGGAAAACCATGATCTAAGTGATGTCTCTCACATATTGTGTCAACCTCCACACCCATCAACAATAAGGATTCAAGGTATGATTTACACTCATCGGACAAGCTCAATGCAAGAGCTCTTGTTGGATCTCCAAAAAAGTCATCTTTTCCATGACAAAATTCGCCATTAGCATCACAATGGCTCCAGTCATTGTATGTAATAAGTGCAACATGTGGTCTACCATACATAACCCTAACCTGAAAGTGGGATTGACAACCCCTTTTCTTTTGAAACTTACGTATCCTCAGTGGATTTGGAGGTTTATTTCTATTATCCTCTGGGCCAAAAGCACACCAATAGCTGTTTATATATGCATGACACCAAAAAATGTATTAGTTGAATGATAAAATTACTACAAAGTATGGTGAATTTACAAGTTACATAAGAATGAAAGGTACAAACGATAAAGTTGCAAACCTTGAATACATTTTGGTAGTGTGGTTGGTATATTCTACAGGATTGTTCTCTCTATGTAACTTGCGTACAAATGCTGTTTTCATGCTATTCATCAAACCTTCACCTTTCACAAAATCAGTGAGCCTTTCAAGAGGGATTGCAGCACATAAATCAATCTCACCATTTCCTTCTCCAATGGGCGTCCATTCAAGGTCTTCACTAGAGAAATAAGTTCTTTGGTTCACAATGTCTTGCACCTCTAGTTCAATTAAGAATTCCCATTTTCTCGTTCTCCCCATCCTGAGTAACATTAGAATGGTTAGTAATCCCTTATAGAATTGTATTACCAATTTACCTTACACTAGTATGGTGCATTGTTTATTGCATCATTTCTAGGTATACATATTGGGAGTTAAGTAGTAGAATCATTTAGAGATGTCTTCCAAGTATGAATAATTTTAAATTGGACTGAAATGTGTTACAAGCAAAGATGTTTTCCTAGCATATCATAACAAACTCAGATACAATAAGCTAGTGAGCCACACTAAATAATATTTTCTATAATAGATCAAGTGGTAAAGGAAAATGCAACAATGCCATATACTAGGAGCTTTGCTACTAAGAGGCAGTACATTGACAACTAAAACCCCAATCTAAGTATCCTAACAACCCCTTTGTAACTTCACTCAATGCACTCACCATTGACCATGTAGATGTTTATTTTGTGCACAGACTATAAGAATAATGATACTTCACATATAGTGGATGTGTAATCACATAAATGGTGTGTAATATTATACATCAACAAAACTGATATTTTTGTTATTTTATATATATATATTGAAGGACATATTTAAATGTAATAGATGGAACATTAAGAAGGTTTCCCTATACTACAAATTATTAAAAAGTGCTCTTCTTCTATTATTTAGTGGTCTTTGAAAGCATCCTACAAATTTGGCTGCTTATAGTGTGAATCATACCATTAGTATATCTATGCCACCAAAGTTCAATTTTGAAGAAAGAACAAAGTGACAGCAGCTATATAGTTTGTGATTTTTTACAAAGTTCACAAGATATATAATAAACAAATAGTATTAGTAGAAGGTGTTATGTTCAAGAATCACTTGCTTTAGAAACACATATGTTAGTTTTATTTGTGCAAAGTACACAATGCACACAAGAAGGGTAACACTAGTTAAACATACTATGCTTAGATGCCACTTTCTACTTCAGATTTTATAAATCTAGTCACGTATGTAACTTTTTGTTTCATAATTGTTATGATTAGAGTTAAGCTTGTAACTTAAACATACATAAATACATTGTTATATTTAATTTGTTCTTTTCTTCTTCAAATTTCATCTATTGAGTTGTATGTGAAACCTAAGTTACCGGATTCTCTCTGAGACTACCCGAAGGCGGAGGCGGAGGCAGATGCTCAGGGAAGCCCACAAGAAGCGTTACAGCTCGCTGTGGATGCGCATCCAAGCACATTCGCAAGGAGCTGTAACACTTCTTGTGGGATTCCCTAAGCATTCAGACGCATCTGGACGCCCAGGCAAAAATAAAAGCCCATAACTATTAAAACATTTCACTTAGCCCATGTGTTATATTGACTTTTTTATTCTTTTTTCCCACTAAACCCTAAAACGACCCTAAAAGAGGTCATTCATTGTTTTAGCATATCATTTTGTTTGTTATTTTGCTCTCTTCTCATTTGGTCTCCATTTAGGCATTTCGAAGGGCAGCTGATTATTTTTGAAGAGGATCGTTTGTGGGGTGCCAGATAGCTTCCACAAAGGAGATCTAAGCGTCTAAGGTAAGCATTTGACCCTATTCTTGAGTCTTTTAATGAATATTTTTTAGATTTTGATGAAATTTTTCAATTTTTTCCCTTTTTTTTAAAGAAATAAAGAAACAAATTTAGCTCTCCGTTTTAATATGTTGTACCTTTTTTTGCACTTGTATGCTTGAATTTCTTAGCTTTTTTCTAATTTCAATTTATTTAATTTCTTATAATAGCAAGAAATCAGATTGCAAGAATGGCAGGTAGTGAAAGTTCAGTGGGAGGGTAAGGAACCAATAAATTCAAAATTGAAGTAGGATCTCCTGTATGGAGACATACCACAAGAATTTCACAAGTTGCAGGAGGTGGGTCATATATTTGGAAGTGTAATATATTACAAGAAGTAATTGGTAAATAATTGAATGGTTTATTTACTAAGAACAAATTGTTCTTGTAGAGTTTACAAACGAGATGTTTCTAAAAAGAAACATAGAAATAATAGAAAGAAACTATTATACAAGATATTTACAATATCAAGAAGTGACCATTAAGATAGAAATAATCTAACTTAGGAGATAATATTTTAATACACCCCCTTAATGGTCAACTTATCAACGACACCAAGCTGCCCCCTGAATTTGACAAACTTTTCTAGTAGGGACATGGTGAGAATATCAACAGTCTGGTTAGCTATAGGAACAAACTGCAAAACCATGGATCCATCTTCAACTAGCTGACAGATAAAATTACAATGAATGTCAATATGCTTAGTGCACTCATAGAAGACTAGATTTTTGGCAAGTATGAGGACCCCTTGATTATCGCAAAAGAGGGGTGAAGGGCCTATCTGAGGCATATGGATGTCGGAAAGCATCCTACGAAGCCAAACTGCCTCACAACCTGATTTGACTATTCCCCAATATTCAACTTCTATTGAGGAAAGAGATGCAGCTTGCTACTTCTTATTGATCCAAGTGATAGCACCTGTGCCCAAATTGAAGACATACCCGGAAGTAGACTTTTTGTCATCAACAGAGCCTCCCCAATCCGAGCTTGTGTGACCGATGAGTCCTAAATCTTTGGTTCGTCCATAGAGGATACCGAAATCAGGAGTGCCCTTGACATAGCACAAGATGCGCTTTGCTGCAACCCAATGATCTGAAGTGGGAGTTGTCATGAAGCGAGATATGTAACTTAATGCAAAGTTGAGATTAGGTGCGGTGAGATATATCAAACTGCCCACTAGTTGTCTGAATGTGGATTCATTCTCAACAGGAGAACTAGATTTGGTTGATAACTTTAGACCAAACTCCATAGGTGTAGATGCGGGTTTACAATCTTTCCAACAGAGCTCGTGTATACTTAGACTGAGAGATGAAGATACCATGTGGATTGTTGCCAAACCTTGACACCTAGGCAGTAGTGGAGAAGTCCAAGGTTGATCATGTCAAAAGAATGACATAGACTCTATTTGATTCCCTGAATCAACGAGTCGGAACTGCAAGTGATAATCAAATCATCAACATATATAACCAGAATGATGATATCACTGCCAATAGTCTTGACATACAGATTTGACTCAGAAGGACTCCTCTGGAAACGTTGATCTGTGAGGTACTTATCAATTTTCATGTACCATGCCCGAGGAGCCTGTTTGAGGCCATAGAGTGCTTTCACCAGTTTGAGTACCTGGTGTTCTTTACCAGCAACCTTGAATCCAAGAGGTTGCATCATGTACACTTCTTCCTATAACTCACCATTCAGGAAAGCACTCTTTACGTTTATTTGATAAACTTTCCAATCACGCTAAGCCGCCATGGTGAGGACTAATTTGATGGTGCTCATCTTTGCAGTGGGAGCAAAGGTCTCTTCATAATCAATCCCTTCCTGCTGAGAGAAGCCTTTGGCAATAAGACGAGCCTTGTACTTATCTAAAGTACCATCAGATTTGTATTTGACTTTGTAGACCCATTTGCAACTGATGGGTTTCTTTCCTGAAGGAAGATCTAACATAACCCGTGTTATTTTTCAACAGGCTATTATGCTCAGTCTACATAGCTTCTTCCCACTTTGGTATCCCTTTTGCCTCTGTGTATGTTTGAGGTTCATACACACTGTGAAAGTTGGCCATGAGGGCAAAATTTACGGAGTCAAAAGGGTTGATCTTCTTCCGAGCAGTTCTACCCTCAATGAGCTCATCATCATGAAGATCGCCAATCATCTTAGCCCACCATTTAGGCCGGAGAGTAGAAGTGCTAACATCAGAAGCAAGAGGTGCAATGGGATCATTATCATCAAATAGAAGATCAGATGAATCCTGAACAAAATCAAGTGGTGTGGCTGCATGTCTGGGGGAGACTGCAAGAGAAGGAACTGGTGGAGGCAGGAATCAGAAACAGCTGGAGCCTTCTCAGCTGAAGCCCTTCCATCAGATGGACCTAATGGGAGACGGATATCCAAGTCTTAAGCTTGGAGAGACTAATCCTCTGAATTCATAAGTGGAGGAGAGAGCTGAAATGGCCCTCGTTCCTCATCAAAGACCACATCACAACTAAAGATGAGACCATTAGTCTTGATGTCAACCAAGCGGTAGGCTTTGTGATTATCAGTGTAGCCAGTGAGCATGAGCTTCTGGCTCTTGAAATCTAACTTGGTGTGTTTAGCATCAGGGATCCAGACAAACCCAGTGGAACCAAAAACTTTGAGATGACTAATTATGGGCTTATAGCGTGACCAGGCGTCTTCCAGAGTCTGCTTCTTGATAGCCAATGTAGGAGAGCAATTGAGAAGCTATACGACGGTGTGGACAGCTTCAGCCCAAAATTTCTTTGGAACATGCTTATGTTCATGCATAGACCGGGCCATTTCGGTGATCGTGCGGTTTCGACGCTCAACGACACCGTTTTGCTGAGGGGTGTAGATGTTGTTAATTAGCGCTTTATGCCATGTTGATCACAGAAACGGGAGAAGGCAGAGGAACAAAACTCTCCCCCATTGTCAGCTCTAAGAGTAATAATATGATGACCAGACTCTTTTTCTACAAAAGATTTTTAACTTTTGAAATACAACAAACGCCTCTGGTTTTTCATGAAGGAAATACACCCACATTTTACGATTGAAATCATCAACAAAAAGTAAAAAATACCTGGACCCAGTAACAGAGGGAGTAGCCATAAATCCACAAACATCAGCATGGACCAGTTGTAATACCTTAGAAGCTCTCCAGGAGTCGCCATCTGAAAAAGGAGTGCGATGTTGCTCCCAGCCTGACATGCTTCACAAACTCCAAGATTCTGGGTCTGAATCTCTGGCAGTCCAATGACAAGACCTTCCTAAACAAGCTGAGAAAGATAGTGCACATTCAAGTGCCCATACCGTTGATGCCAGAGTGTACTAATAGAGGAGCGGTGGGCTGCCATAGCAAGCTCCAGAGAATCCCCAGAGTCAACAAGTCTGAAAAGACCGTGATCTTCAACGCCAACAGCAACTGTGGACTGAGTTTCCCGATCAATGATATTGCACTAATGTGAACTGAAGGTCACGTCAAACCGAGGAGAATGTCTCAAAATTTGACTAACGGAGAGAAGATTGAGTTCCATGCCTGGAACATAATACACATCAAGGAAAATTAATTTCCTTCCTCTAGACTGAATCTAATATTGCCTCTTCCGATAACGGTGTACTCTTCTCCTCCAATAATAACTAAATTTGAGAGTGGATGGAGATTTGTGAACCAATCTCGACGATGAGAGAAGTGGTGGGAGGCACCTGAATCAATATACCAGGCAGAGAATTTTACAAGATTTGCAAGTCTTTTAGCCATGAAGGCGTAAAAGGCAGATTCACCAGGCTCAATGTGCTTCGCAGCATGCGCTTGAGGCTGTGAACTAGATTGCTTGGCTTGAGCAGCTAAGCATTTCCAGCACTCCAACTTCATATGACCAAACTTAAGGCAATAGTTGCACTGAACATTTTTCTTCTTCGGGCCTTCTGATGACTGAGCAGAAGAATTCTGCTGAGAAGACTGAGAGAGTTGGTAGTTGCCTACAGATTTAGCTGAGAAGGCTCGAGTGTTTGAAGAGGAGCTGATACCACTGTTGAATTGTTGTTTTCAGCGATCTTGTTGTAGAAGCATTATATAGAGACCGAAAAATGAAACATCGGAATGAGTGGAAGCAATGTTGAGAGTTTCAACAAAGTGCTCATAGGAAGATGGGAAACTGTTCAGGGTGATCACCACCATGTCTTCTTCCTCCATTTTGTGTCCAATGGCTTCCAACTAATCACGAATATCCTTGATTTTATTGAGATACTCCTGTAGGGATACCTGATCATCCATCGTGATTGAGAAGAGCATGTTCTTCAAAAAGAATGCACGGCTTTTGTCTGAGGTTTCATGCAAACCTTTCAAATGGCTCCAAATTTCTACAACTATTTTACCGGAAGGAACCTGCGGGAGCTGATCATCAGGAACGAAAAGTTTGATGAGCATGACAGCTTCTCGATTCTGCCAATCAAATTTATCTTGCTCTTTGCATGCTTCCTCGGGAGGTTTAGTCGTGCCCAACACAATTTTGTCAAGACACTTGTACTCAAAAATCGTCATCATATGCTGCTTCTAGGTATTGAAGTTCTTGTCATTGAATTTTTTACTGTATTCCAACATAATGTTGGTCAAAGATGTCATTGCACGCTTTTCAAGGCAGAAAAAATGAGAAGGCTAGATGGTTGAATCCACAAATTTGAATGTGTTGTTTACAGAGGCAGGTACAAGCACAGATGTCAATGTGAATCTGCTAGCACAAAATTCGAGGTATGGAAACCGAGACAACAAAAAAATCTAATGACAACCCAGTTGAGATCTCAAAAAACCCACCAAGAATCTAAAGTTGGAATTTGAAACAGACGAAACAAACAAAGGTTTCAAAGGAAACCCTAGGCGGTTGAACGAAGAGACCAGCAATGAATAAAAACCAACACAGTTTGAAGGACGAGCCGGGTAAAAAAACAGCTTCTGCAGCAAAAACACGACAGCTATAGAAGGAGATGACCAAAGGACTAGTTATTTTTACAAAAAAAAGAGTCAAAAAATGAGTTGGGAATGAAAAATTCTCGTTTTTGACCAAATCACGACCACTGGAATGGTCGTTTTGAACAAGAACCGGTTGGAAATGATGTGTAGAGGCACAAAAAATCCCATGGTAAGCAGAGGCGCGCCGAAATCTAGTAAAAAACACCACACGTTTTTGTTAAAAAACGAAAAAAAAGACTTTGCGGATGAAAGACAGGTCTGTAGCAGTACAAAGACAACCAACATACAGGTCATGAGAGCCTAAAATCTACAAACAAGACACAAAAGAGCCAAAGAAATAAACTAAGGTTGCAGATTTTGACCAAGAAATGAAAACACAAAAACATGTTTTTGGTGAAAATCGCGATTTTGAGGGCCAAGAATGTCGACTCTGGTTGTAGATTGAAGTCACACAACCCTGCAAAACTCTAGGTGCCAAGAAAAGATTTTCGAAAAATTAAAAAACTAATAATTTTGTAAAAGAAATCATATATTTTTTGAAAAAATTGTATCCTGCTCCAATACCATATTACAAGAAGTAATTGATAAATAATTAATGATTTATTTACTAAGAATGAATTGTTCTTATAGAGTTTACAAACGAGATGTTTCTAAAAAGAAACATAGAAAGAATAGAAAGAATCTATTATACAAGATATTTACAATATCTAAAAGAGACCATTAAAATAGAAATAATCTAACTTAGGAGATATTATTTTAAGATAATATATGTGACAGTAAACCATTTAATAGCTCATATTCTCAAGTTAAACTAAAGGGATGGGAATGTGCAAAGGCAAAGATAAAAATGAGAAGGGGTTGCCTCCTGCACAAATAGCAGGATTTGTAAAAGAACAAGAAGAGGTTGATAGATTGGTTAAAAAATCAAAACAAGCTTCTTATATTGGTCCATCCGGAAAGAAAAAATGCAAATACCCACTGAATCAGTTGTAGCCGCCAAACATCCATTCTTGCCTATACCGAAAGTGGAAGATGAAGAAGTTGAAATTACCACCCGCAAAAGAGTTCATTGGACACGACATTTAAAATGGAGACAAGAGACATTTTTTATCAAACCATTGAACATTGCCTCTATGCCAATGGTCTTCCTTTCAACTTGGTGAGATCACCATATTGGAAGGAAATGGTGTCGGCCATCAATAGTGCACCAGCTGGTTACACAAGTCATTGGTATGAAAAGGTGTGTACCACCATATTGTTAAAAGAGAGGACTGTTATAGAGAAATCCCTTCAACCAATTAGAGATTCTTGGGTTGCTTTGGGTGTTTCTATTGTTCCTGATGGATGGAAAGATATCGGAAACTGTTCATTGATTTATGTTCTTGCAATGTCCCCCAAAGGGGCAACGTTTTTTAGGGCAGTTGATTGTGAAGGGGAAGTGAAAGATGCACAATTCATTTCCAGAATTCTCATTGAGTCCATAGAGATAGTGGGTAGTGAGAATGTGGTCCAGGTAATCATAGACAATGCAAAAAATTGTAGGGGTGTGGGTGATTTGGTTGAGGGCCGATACGACCACATTTTTTGGACACTATGCACCGTCCACTCCCTCAACTTTGTGATGCTGCGATGCAACAAATTGGCACTCAAATAGATTGGGTGAAACAAATATACCTAGAGGGGGGGGAGATCTGGATGTTTGTGACGAACCACCAAATGTCACAATCAATATTCAGAACTTTCTCGAAATTGGAGTTGTTGAAGGTAAATTACTAAATTGTAATTAGTATTACTAAATTTAATTTATTTATTTATTTTTAATAAATTTTATGTCATGTTCAATTATCAATTTGTATATAAATTTGCTTAATATTTATTGACATATTGTTATTAACTTACTTAGTTTGCTAAGACCCAATTTGCATCTCATACTATTGTTATGAGACAACTTCTCAAGGTGCAAGAGGCATTGAGCCAAATGGTTATTTCCAACCAATGGGGTGTATGGAAGGCTTCACATTCAAAGATGGCCCAAAAGGTCAAGACATTGGTCTTGGATGACAGTTGGTGGGCTCGTGTGCAATATGTATTGGATTCCATTGAGCCTATCATGACTATGCTCCAATATGTTCATACAGATGCACCTTGTTTGGGGGATGTCTATGATGGCATGGACACAATGGTAGAGAAGGTAAAAATTGCAATACAAAAACATGAGAATGACCCCATAGAATGTGACACCTTATGCAATAAGATGGAAACAATCATTCATCATCGTTGGGAAAAGATGACCACCCCATTGCACCTCCCTGCATATGCCCTATCTCCAAGGTACTATAGCAAGAAAGTACTTTCTATGCCAGAGAGATTAGCACCATATAGAGATGAAGAAGTTGCTAATGGGTGCACTAAAGCTTTTAAAAGACTCTTCCTAGATGAAGAAGTGCAAAAAAGTGTTAGGACAAAATTTGGCTTGTCTGCCTCAAGAAGAAATCATAGTCCAACAACTATTAATGACCAATGTGACATGGAAGCTATCACATGGTGGTACCTCCATGGTCAACCATATAAGTATCTACAACCTCTTGCAATCAAGATCCTCACAAGCAAGTTTTTTTTTGTTTTCTTTTACCACTTGTATTCTTCAATTTAATACTTAACATTCTTTAATTTACTTTGCATTTATTTTTGTAAACGTTGTCCAGGTTACAAGTTCTTTTGTTGCTGGACGAAATTGGAGTACATACTCCTTTATCTACTCAATGAAGCGTAACCAGTTGGGTTAAAAAAAAGTTGAAGACTTGGTTTATATTCATTGCAACTTACATCTTGTGTGAAAGAAGGATCCAAACTACAAGGATGGGGCAGCAAAGCTTTGGGATGTAGCCCATGAGTGTGCGAACTTGGATGCAACCATTGGGGATCTTACTAGACTCGCTACAGCTTATGATGATGATGATTACATCTCGACACATGGTGCATCTAGTGCAAGTGGAACCACTTTGGGTTCAGATGAACTTGAACTTTCAACAACTGAAGATGAAGATGATGTTTTTGATAATCCTTATGATTCTGAATAGTAAATCCTGACAGATGAATCATGAACTACATTTTGATTTTGTAATTGTAATGATTTTCTGATTTTCATTAGAATCATGAACATAGACATGTATAGTGAACTATCAATTGGCATTTAATATTTATCTTGATCAATGATGAAGTATCATGCTATCAAATGATTTAATTTTGTATATATATATATATATATATATATATAT
>MU224709.1:2229200-2242261 GCA_018584345.1 Thuja plicata
TTTAGCCATGTATTTGATCGATTATTAATTTTGGCTAAAGCAATTAACTTAGTGATTTTGATCACCTTAGGAAATTAAATTGATTCGAAGAATTATGCCAAGCAGTAACAGAGTCGTTTGGACATAATCAAGGGTATGATCACACTTAGGGCAAATAGGGTCTTTAGTCGTAGCAGACCAAATTAGGGTGGTTATATATATATATATATATATATATATATATATATATATATATATGTATATGTACCCAAATGCACCCAAAACCCCTAAAAAAATTCACGTATCCGTGTATCAGGTTCCCGTACCCACATTCGCACCCAAATTGGTAACTTAGTGTGAAACCTATGAGTTAAAAGCATTCACAACTTATACAAAATTAAAATTTAAAAATATGATTCAATTGTACTTGAACTAGTTTGCATTAGTAAGAGTTGTTAAAAGAGTCATTTCACAAATATTACATTTTTTAATATTTTAGTAGAAAGGCATTACAAGTCTCCAATTTGTAAAATGGGTCATCTTACCTTATTATTACCTATAATATAATATCAAATTAATATAATGAATGCTCAATTAAGTGTAACTATACCTTAGAGGACCACCCTAATCAATGTTTGCTTAAAAAATGCCATACAAACCTGTGTAGTGTCCCCTTTTATAAATACCCTGGTTTTTGCCCTAAATCACAAATTCCAAGTAGAACAAGTATAATAGAACCATGTGCCTAGTTGAGATCATGCAACATGTTAGGAAATCATTGAAACATAATCCACAATATAGATCTTCCTTATAAGAGACATTAAAAGTATAGATCTTTCCAACTAGGCTTAGGAACATTAATCTAATCATAAAATGTATTTAATTTATTGATGGAGTCCAACAATAGGAGAGCTAGGATAAGGTGCATATTAGTGTGCCTTAAGCAATCCTCTACCCTAGGAAGAGTGTATGCCATCCCTCTTGGCCATTATGTGGCCCTTTGTCATCCATATGAAGGGGTGTACCTAGTGAGGAATCCCATAGCTTTTCCCCTCTTCCATTGCCACCCTTATCCACCTCCTTATTAACAAAGTTCCTTAACATAATGGTCAATCAAGGTATCGGTTTGAGGAATCTACAATACGGTGTTGGGAGTGTCCTTCCCTTCTAAGCCCAAGAGCGGGGCACTCCTTGCACCCCCTTGACCTCAAGGAACAATTTGTCACCACCATGAGGTAGCATGCTTAGAAGGGAACCTCATAACAGTTTCTCCCTCCTTGTATTCCCTTATTATCCCTACCATAATTGATCACAGCAGAACTATTAAGAATTACACATTATTGCATGTATTCTTCGAATAAAAGATCACATAATAATATTATATTCATACACATTATTCACGAGCAAGAAATTATAAATAGGATCCATTATATTGCCTATTATAAGAGTTGATACTTCATACCAATCTATAGATATAATATTTAGATTCTATATGCTTGAGTAAGATCGTTGATCTGATTGGTACGGTGATTCGAGGTATTGGTGAGTTGTGATTAAGTAATTGTTGATTAGATGATTGAAAAGTGGAGATATAATGAATGCTAGTTTGACATATTGATGGACGAGGATTGAATGAATTTTGATTTGATAGAGTGATGCTTGATTGTTGGATTGTATGTTTTCTTGATCCCAAGACAAGGTGATGATTATTGTGTATTTGATGGTTGTTTGCTTGATCTTGCTAATTGATTGTTTGCTTTATTTCTTGAGGAATTAATGATTGATGGATGAAGAATCCAATTGGATGGATTCATGATTGGTGATTGATAAGTCCCCTTTAATGCTTCAAATGAATCCTCCCTTATTGGTGGAAGGGTCACCACCTTTCATAGGGATTGAGTCACGACTTTTCATTGTTACTCTTAAGAATAATATATTATTCACCAAATTGATCTCTCTTGGATCTCCTCAAACGAAATCTTCTCCCTTTGTATCCACTACTGTGAGGGAGAGTCACACCTCATGATGGTCACGACCTTTCACAACTGCCACCCTTCAAAAAAGTTACAACCCTTCACCATTTCTACCCTTTGTGAGAGTCACAATCTTTCATAATTACCAACTTTTGAGAGAGCCACAACCCTTCATCATTGTTGCCCTTTGAAAGAGTCACAACCTTTCATAACTTTGTCTTTTGAAGGAGTCACTTCCTTATTTTCTTCTTATTCCTTTTCCTATTCCATTAATTCTTTCTTGAATCACACCTTCCCTTTTCTCTCCCTTCTTGTCTCCCCTCTCAAATGAAGTTTTCTTCTCCCTATTTATATCTCATGTTTGAGGGAGTCACAACTTTTCATTTCATGTCTTTGGACCCTTCATTAATTTAACTAAATTTCAATTATGTTATATTTTAATTTTATTCTTTTATAATTATAATTTAAATTTTATTTTTGTTGTTTATTATTAAATCCTGCTTCAAAAAGGGGGCACCGCAACCTGCTTCAAAGGTTAGGATTTTGTGGACAGTTAGAACAGTTATTGTCGTAAAGTTTCTCAGTTATTAATACAAGGTTTATCAGTTTAGTGGGTTATTATAAAAGGGCTATTTATATATTGTTCATTAGATAGGCTCCAAAACAAAAGGAATGTACTCTTGGGCTGTAAGTATTTCCTCACATGGTTCGCTTAGTAGAAAGAATGGAACATATAATATGTTCTCATTATTCATTTTACCGTGAGAAAATAAAAGAGCTTCGGGAAATATTTAGGCCATTAAAAGTCTACAACCAGTTTGCAATAAAATCCATGTGGGATAACATTCACAATAAAATCCATGTGGGATAACACTCACAACCGCATGAGATTTCAACAAAATCTTTTATGCCTAACTAGGAAAGGGTGATAAGAAATCATCCAAGTCAGTGAAATCATACCCAACCTACCAATTTATTTTTTCACAAAGGTTTCAAGGTCCACATTCAATCATAAGTAGTCACCTATATGTCATTCCATTTCCAAATGGAACCTGTAGCAGCAGACATCAACTGTGAAAAAACATCATGTTAAGTTGTAACAGCCTTAAGTTGTAAACGTTCAATAGCGACAGCCTGTACCGTTTCCTGATTTCAACTCCCTAAAAAGAAGGGAGATGACCCATGACCTTTAGGATTTACTACATTTTTTGTAATTAGTTTAAAAAGCTTTCGAAACTTTCCATTCTATTGACTGATTTTGATGCTCTCGGAAAAAAAACCTTTAGGGTTTACTACAATACAAGTAATACTAATGAGCTTCTAATTAATTATTATGCTGATTTGTCAGCTAAAACTTCAAAACTTTTAACACAAATAAATCAAGGAGCTACCCAATATTAACAAAAAAATAAATCAAAGAGCTATTTTACAGTTCTTGAGTGATCTTACTTACTTCTTACTTCAGAGACTACAGATGAGATGATAAAATGAATCTTCGGTTGTGCTCTTAACCTGTGAAAATGCCCCGCCGCCTATCTCTCCACCCTGGGAAATGACTGAAAACTAAGAAATGGTACGTCAATTGACTTTTGACCTCAATCAAATGTAGGGCAGGTGTGGCGCGTTAAAAACAAATGTTCTGTCGCATACAGTTTCCAAAATACATAGCATAACATACAAAACCTCAAATAACAAACAAGCTGCCAAGGCAGGAAAGAAGACGAGAGAGAAAAACCCAAAAGAGACTAGTGATGGGGTGTGGGAAACCCTAATGAGATAATCTCAATTGAGCTTGACATGAAAGACGTATTAATTTTACAGCCGGGGAACGCCATTTGAAAATAAAGTGAGTGTAACAAAAGAGTGCCTGCGGTGTTATTATGTTATTATTAGTTCCTGCTTACTACAGGGTATTATAGCATTCAATGCAATGCTACTGTTTCTATTAATTGTTCAATTACAACATTGTATTTTTCAACAACTTTTTTATTGATATAGTTTTAATATATTTTGAGTTTTCTATATTGTAATAAAAATTATTTATCTCTACTTTTCTACTTTTATTTTCTAATGTGGCTATTGGTGAGACTTTTGTCGTAAAGAGATATTTCCATTTTAGTTGTTCAATGATAACATTTTATTTTTTAACAACTTTTTACATATAAAATATTTTGAATTTTCTATTATTGAATTTTGTTACTATTGTTTATAATATTATATGTGTAACTAATTAATTATATTATTTATTAATATTAACTTAATAATATCAAATTAATTTTTTTATTATATATTATACTAATATAATAAATTATTATATTCATAACAATGCATATGTAGTAGAAATCTTAATTTCATATTTAATATTTAATGTTCAACTATAATTAATTATTATATTTAGTTATACTAATGATTATATTTACTTTAATGACTTATATTACATTTAGTTTCAAAGAAAATTCTATTTAATGGTAATTCTATAGGATATTAAAATTTAATTATATTATTTTAACTGTATGCCAAATATCCTAAGGCTTAATCTTTAGGACTTAGGCAGGAACTAGATGGGTGTTTTTCTTTTAAAAGATTAGAGCATCAAGAAATTATAAATTATTTTGATTTGTGTAATGCTTTATTTTTCAAATTTATTTAAAATCTATAAATTGATTTTATTGATTCTATCATATAATAATAATAATAATAATAATAATAATAATAATAATAATAATAATAATGTTTATAACATCTAAAATGTACTAAGAAAACAATATCTCTCATACATTATAAATGTTGTACATAGTTTTTATTTTTGCATCTTTATAGAATTGTTTCTATAAAATTTATATGTTAACAAATGTACTACTATTTATAATCTATAATACTAATAATTTTAAAATAAAATATATATAAATATTTTCTGAAGATTGCCCAATAGTAGCTATTATGACATACATTGGCTCATAGATTCCAAATTTTATTGTTTAAATCTACTCAAAAATATTTTTCCTTTCAATTTAAATGTCAAATCAATATTGAATAGGCCAAAACATTTTTATTTTTATTGGATCAGAGGATGTGGAAATTAAAATGTCCTCAATTTACAAGAGTTTTTTCTCCATTCACTAATTTCTATGATTACTATAATTACACTTACGCTTTCATAAAAATCTTGTAGTTTATATTTGTATTTTTATTTTTTATCGGTGAAATATTTTTTGTATTATTAATTCAAACGCTTTTTAGTCTAGAGCTATGAACCAGTGAGAGCACAGTTGGGGGCTCTCATCTGGTTACAATGCAAGTACTTAGCCATGAACGTCTTACTAAGAATATGTCTTTGTGCTGTAACAATCTCCTTATACCTCCCCTGTAGCGGGGACCATTAAATTTCCCTTTGGGCCTTTGAGCGATTACGCGTGTCACCTTATAGCTCCCTACGCGATCATCAACCTCAAACCGACGACGAAATCTCCTCCCTGTCGGACGACGCAGAAACTCTCGTCGAGTCATCGCGCAGCGGTCAAAGCCAATCTGTCGTCCAAGTCAGCAACTGTGGTAATCGTGAGTTCCAACAAGGGTGAATCTGGATCTCCCGAAAATGGCAGCTTGCAGAGGACCATCGTGTGTGCGCGAACAACGATGGGTGTCTTTCGCCAACCTCGGTGGAAGAGGAGAGACTCGAACACGGGACGCCTTATCAACAAGGCTTTGTGACATTGTCGTCACACTGCGGGGTGAACCCAGTTTAAATTTTTATTATTAGTATATATATTGTATTGTAATATAAACACATTAAAATAAAACATAACTAATAAAAATATAAAATTTTATAACACAAAATATATTTAATAATTTATATTGTGACCTCTCTAAGTATGTACTACAGTCTATGTATTTGGAAATAAATTTAATCTGGATTAAAACAATGAGCATATCTAAATCTTTGTCACACTTCAATGTGAGTAGACATAATAGACATAAAGAAAGGTAGATCATTCGACATGGTCTATTCTTTTTACTAATTGTATAAAATTTGTGATTTGAAATAGACAACCAATTAAAAGATTTTTTTTAAATTGTGATTTCAATGTTCCAAGAAATTAATATAACATAATTGTGTGTGAAGCTCTCTCAGGTACCAATTGCAAGAAAAGTGAATATTTATGTTGCATAAGAGCGTCTACGAGAACAAAGGTACACATTTTCCTTGTTATAATCTTTTTTTTCTTTTTTTATTGCTAGTGCCTAGTTTCTTGTGTGTCTTGCTCATTTCTTGTTTCTCTTTCTTCTATTCTGACTTAATAACCACCACCATTTTCTATGTCATCTTCTTGAGTTTCTCTATGGTTAATAGCATAGTAATTATTTCATCTCGAGGTCAGTCCAAATTTTTCTAACATGTTAGAGTGATCAAATAATATAAATTATTTGATTTTAATTGTGTTACAACAACATAATGGAAAGTAACACAAGATCAAGAAAACAAATACAACCTAGGCAAAAGGTAATTAACATAATCTACTTGCACTCAAATTATACTAATTATGATCACGAAGACAATGATTGCATTCTTACTTTAAAAGAAACTAGCAATTTGAAAATATACCTCGCCTTTACGAAGAATACAATTCCATACCAAGCATAACTATCAAAAAACTACTTGCAAAGACAAATGTTTGTGTTGTTGGAACAATTGGTGCATTAGTCATTGCCACCACAAAAATTGCTAAAAACTTCTTATTTTTTCACTACCATTTTCGCCTTCAACATTGTCCTAAAACTTGGTTTGTTATATGCACTAAGTATCTTAATATCTACCACTATATTTGGCAATCTGAAACTGACTGATATAAATATTAATATTCCAAATTGAAGATGGACAATTTACAACTCTTCTCAACCTTAATTTGTTTTTATCTCATTATTATATGTATGAAAGGTTACTACAACTTGGATGTTCATCGACATTGACTAATTTGGGGTATTGCAGGTAATATGTATTTTAATATTACATTAAGATTTTTTTCTAGAATGAACAACTCCCAAAAATAAACTAAATAGACATCATAAAAACCAAATGCAACTACAATAATAACACATAATACCAACTGCAACATTGTAGGAACCTAAGGCAAGTGTGTCATCTTCTTCATTATGTTACAAAGGTACTCAAAAAAGTAATTCCCTAAAAAGAAATTAATGTACTCTAAATTTTGTAGACTTCAGAAACTTGGTGCATAAGCATCTTTTTGTTGATAAGTAGGAGATATTTTCCACAGCAAGTCAAATTGCGATGTTACTATCAAGATTCAACTATATAGTTTTTGAGTCTAACTCATTGACCTATTTTTTTATGAGTAGTAGTCCACGAGAACCCATTTCTCATGAGAATGAATGGAACACTTAACACTCATTGCATATAGGTGATTTTTCACAAAGGTGAAGCATAGAGATTTCCCAGGAGGTCACCCATCCCAATTCTACTCTTGCTCAAGCATGCTTAACCACAAAGTTTCCTCTGAGGTTAAGTCCACTTTGCTTGAAACCTCAAGAAACCTCATTTGCAAAACCTTCAGAAAGTCTTGTGCCTTATAAACCATTCATTATAAATACCATTAAGCTCATCAATTGATAAGTAGGAGATATTTTCCACAGCAAGTCAAATTATGATATTGCTATCAGGATTAAACTGTATAGCTTTTGAGTCAAACTAATTAAAAAATATTTCATGAGTTTTAGTTCACAAAAGCCATCTCTCATGCGAATGAATGGAACACTTAGCAGTCATTGCATCTAGGTGATGCTCACAAAGGTGAAGCATCAGGAAGTCTCCCGGTAAGTCTATGTGCTTCACCTCTATGAGCATCACCTAGATGCAATGAGTGCTAAGTGTTTCATTCATTCTCATGAAAGATGGTTTCTTGTGAAATACTAATCATGAAACATGAAACAATAATTTTGACTCAAAAACTACACAGTTGAATCCTGATAGTAATATCACAATTTGACTTACTGCATAGAAAATATCTCCTATTTATCACTTGATGAGATTAAGAGGCTTTTATAATGAATGGTTTGTAAGGCATAACACTTGCTGAAGGTTTTGAAAATGGGGTTGCAAGAAACATGGGCTTAACCTTGGAGTAAACTCTATTGTTAAGCGCACTTGAGTTGGATTACTAATGGGATGGGACCTCCTAGAAAGTCTTGGTGCTTCATCTTTGTGAGCATCACCTAGACACAATGGGTGTTAAGTGTTCCATTCATTCTCACGATAGATGGGTGACCTCCTAGGAAGTCCCAGTGCTTCACCTCTATGAGAATAACCTAGATCTGATGAGTGCTAATTATTCCATTCATTCTCACAATAGATGAGTTCTTGTGAACTATTGCTCATGAAATATGGGTCAATGTGTTTGACTCAGAAACTAAACAGCTCAATCTTGATAGCAATATCATAATTTGACTTGTTGTGGAAAATATCTCCTATTTATCAATTGACGAGATTAAGGGGCTTTATAATCAATGGTTCATGAGACACAACACTTGTTGCAGGTTTTGCAAATGGGGTTGCAAGTAAAGTAGGCTAAAGCTTGGAGGAAAATCCATTGTTAAGCATGCTTGAGCTAGAGTAGTATTGGGATGGGTGACCTCCTGGAAAGTCTTGGTGCTTCACCTCTATGAGCATCACCTAGGTGCAATGAGTGCTAAGTTTTCCAGTCATTCTCATGAGATATGGGTTCTTGTGAACTACTAATCATGAAACATGGGTCAATGGGCTTGACTCAAAAACCACACAGTTGAATCTTGATATCAATATCACAATCTTTTTTTCTTTCTATAAAAAAAATAAATAAATTGTGTAATGTTCCAACCTACTCTATGAATCTCTTGTTCTAGTTGTTGTTGAGGTCATGACATGTGGTTTTTTATAATTAAGGAAGTCCTTGCTAGGATAATTGTTGACGAGGTTTTGGGTTTCATTGATCCGTATATGGGGAATCAACAAGTGAAATGATTACTCACTTATTTTTCTAGCTTCTTTTAGAGATGCAAGTTAAACCCAATTATTGGAATGTGATATATAATATAAATCTAAAGAATATTAGTGAAAGTTTGTAATTTATTCAAATTCATTTTGCATCCTTGCTAGTTTTGAAAAAAAAAATCTATTATTCTTAATGTGTGTAGTTCATGAAGATAAATTATAATCAAATTTTACAAGTGAAAATTGTGGCAAAAGTATAGATGATTAGGGTCTCTAATTAGGGTCTCTACGAGATCTTTACTTCAAAGATACTTTCAATGTTAGTTTTTATAAATCTATAACATTGTAGACTAATTGAATTACATTATTCTTTTGTTAGATTCTAGAAGTGGGAACACTTTATTTTTTTATTAAAGGGTAAAAATATGTAATGTCCTTAAAAAAGATATTAGTTTACTTTACAAAACAAATCAAAGCTAAAAAAAACCATAGAACTTTTTAATCACCAAGTCTCAATGTGGGAAAGGTGGGAGAATACAACCATTGGAATGTGAACAATTAACAATAACTTTCACTTACTAGTAACAAGTTACATAGCTCAAAATTCATGCAAAACTAGAATATGATATGTTGACTTTAGCATTATGTCATTCAAAGCAAATCATGCAACTATCAAATTTGAAAGAAAGTTCAAATGTTAGTAGCTATTCTATCTAATCTCTATTGTAATGCCAATGCAAATACTAGAAAGGATTCTTGTAAAAATATCTTCCAAAACTCACTTGCTATACTAATGTCAACTACAAAGTAAACAATCTTTTATGGCAGTGAACTACAAAAAAAAGATTGCACAACAAACATAATCTAAAAGAACTAGAAATTGTCACATTTTATGTACTAATCTAATAGATGCAATGAACCTTTAATGCCTTAAAATAAGAAAATTGGTAAATGTTTATCAAATATATGTGAAAATGTCGGAACAAGATTTTGCATTGATGTAAAGGGTCAACTAACTATAAATAAACAATTTCACTAACATTATAGAGCAATAATAGTGTGTAGCACCTCCTTAAAGTCGCCAAATTATACAATCCTTGAGAATATTTTGGTATGGCCAATATTTGATCATGTTTGAATGGTACAACAAGTAACTTAAAAACATGGTAGTCTTTGATAAATATTGTGCTAGGGACAATAGACTTATAAGCATTCTTATGCAAAAACAAGACATGTTCTTATTGTAGACATCCCAAATTTACCATTGATTTCCTTAGTACTAACATTCTTATAAATTATGCAGACTCGTTATTTAATTAATTACCTTCACCTGTCATCAATAATGAAATTTTCCCTAAGATTGACTAATTGAATTATTTAACCTTAGTCCCCAAATCCTTCAACTAAATCAAATAATGAATACCTATGTAATTAAATTGATTTATGCAAATAGATCTCCATTCCATTTATACTATGATTTAATTCCACATTATCATTAATCCTTGGCCTTTTAATCCTATCCATTAAATCCATATGCATGGCTCAAACATTTATTGCTCTCCTCTTTCCTTGTGTTATCAGTCTCCATCATGCTTCCACATGTATGAGCATGCTCACTCATCCCTCTTTTCTCACATATGTGTGAGCATGTTAACTTGGTGGGATGATAATTACCCACCTCAAATACTCTCATTGTTTGGGCATGATAACTTGAAGGCATGTTAATTACCCACCTCATATCCACCTCAAATACTCACACATGTGTTAGCGTGCTTAGCCTTTCCTATCTCACACTTCTTTCATTTAATCCTACACCTTGATCAAATATCATCCTTTAATCTTAAATATTCATCTCCCTTGTGATACTTGTTACAATGCTAATCATCCTCTCTATGGATCAAAATATTAACCATTGATTCAATGTTGCGTCTTAGCCTTCCCTTCTTTCTTGGGAAACATATGTAATGAGAGGCCTACCCTCTCATTTCATCATCTATTTTCATGTTAATCTCGTACTACCATTTTCACGACCTTATCATCTTATCATACTTTTATGTTATCAGAATAGTGACTTGTATCATCCACATCCATCCATAGAATCATATCTAAAACTAACAATGAAGACTTATTGTTGTGTTCTTTGTCTTAATTTATATCTTCAGTTTTATCCGTGTTGCTTTTCTCTAACACAAGTGTCTCTCTTCTATTGAGCTTTGGGTTTTTTTTGTACTACTCTATTTGTTTGAGATTGAAGATAGGAAAAATAAACAAGGAAAATAACATAGAGATTCAAATCAATATGGACCATTTACCGTGTTTACTCTTGTCTCCTTAAATTGATCTAAAGACGAGTACATATGGTTCACTTTCTTGATGTGCTCCTTTTATGTGTTGAATTTGGTTGCTTCTCTTACTTGCACATGATGATAAGATTAATATGATGGTGATAGATCAAATGGATAGTGTGGGGGGTAGGATGAGATAATACTACACAGAAAATTCAACAATACGGGGCTAAGATGAAAGAGGTGCGTAGAAAATTAAGTGCCACAATACTAAGATGGTGGAAAATGTGAAAAGGGGATAAAATGCCTCTCATTATAATAATTTCCAATAGATAAATCAAGGGCCAATATGTATTGGTTGATGGATGAATATGATTGAATGGAAATATTTAGTCATGTGACAAGTATTACACTAGGGATAAGGGATAGGTTTAGAGTTTCACATCAATGCATATCCTTATGTGAATGACTAAGATTTGGGGATGGTGAGATGCAAAGTTGTCTAGACTTTTCATTCTTTCACATGTAAATGGAGGTGGGAGGGATACATGTTGTACGATGATGATTTTAGATTGTGATACATGTGAATCAATTAAATGGCCCTAGGATCAAATTGATAAAGATTGAAATATAACATGGAATGAAATATTGTAAGAAAATATGGTGGGGATTAATTATTCAAAATTGATTAAATAATTATTAATTTTGTCAGGAGATTTTGGGGGTAAGGCTAGACCTAGTTAAATAAATACAATTTTTATTTAATTAAAGTAGGGGACAAAGGTGATGGTTGAAATAATTAATAAGTAATAAAATATTTAATTAATAAATGGTCTAGCACAAGGTGGATAAAGGTGATGGGTGAATTAATCAAATAAACAAATAATAAATATGTATATGATTAATGTATATATAATAGGGAAAATTCAAGTGTGATAAAGGTATTAACATATATAGGTTGCTATATTTTACCATTGTTTGATATGGTATCATAGTTGTAAGAACTGGTGTTCTTTCAAAGAAGAATAAAACATAGTAGGTAAGAAGGGATGTAAACTGGTGAAATGATGTCCTAGTTAGTAGAAGGATGAGAGTTGGGTATGTCCCTTCAAGAGGGTAGTCATGTATAAAGAATACAAGCATGCCCTCAAAATGGATAGGAGAACTAGAGGTGATGTAGGAGCATCCAGTGGTGTAAAGGAAATCTTGCATTGCCTAGAAATATTGTATTTCCTTTTGTTTTATATTTTTATTTATTTTATTTGAGTTTGTGGTGACACTTATGCAATGTAGAATAATAAAAAGCTCAAAATAACAAAAAATATCCACCTACTATTTTTAGTAAGTCATTGTATTCAGGTTTGTGTGGACACAAAAACTAATACCAGTGAGGAGCACAATTGAAAAACAAAATGGTTGGTGAAAGAATCTGTAGACACCCTAAAATGGACAGGCTTGCGACTTTACATTAAAAACACTAATTTTCATCTATTAATTAATGGTTTTTTAATCATTAATTAATCATCTATTTTCCTCTAAATTCATTCCCCAAATCATCTAATCAAATTCCCAAAATTAATTAAATAATTATTTTTATTTAATTAAATAGCTTTAATTGATTAATTACCATTAATTGATTAATTAAACTCAATTTCCTATAGTTTAAATCCAAATATTTAAACTTACTAATTAAATTCTTCCAATTAAATTAGTTTCAATTAAATTAATTTAATTTCATCAAATAAAGTAATTCTTAATCAAAAAGAATTCAATTATCTCACATGTTGAAAATAATCATTAAATAAATGAATTAAATACTCATTTATCTTCAAAGAGATA